>JAZHYW010018458.1:0-49097 GCA_037355805.1 Ixodes ricinus
TTTTTTTGCCTACTACAGACCATTCCAAAACTCGCCTTCTGGGTGCCTACTTTCCAACTTTGTCTACTGGGCTGTGAAGCGCGTTCGATCGTGCGCAATAGCTCTCTAGGCCAAAAGATTGCACACCGCGTATGCATTCACAGCTCAATGACTTAGGCATTTTTCGTCAGGATAGATGAAGACGACAAGAAAAAGCGTATGAAATATGTGAATAGAATTGGAAATTTGAAATGTTCTTGTCCAATCGCATTTTCTTCCTCGGTTATCAACGCTTTTAAGCGTCATACACAAGACGTTCAACCAAACCACTGGTGTTTAACAGTAAGCGTAGAAAAACATGCGCCGATTTTTGGTAAAGAAAAAACGCTGGAAAAACATACCCTAATCATACCCATACGCCTTTTTAGGCAATATGTGAATTTCAGAGAACATCGATTATAGTGCCCACTAGAAATGCCCTGGCTACAAACAGGCGACCGTTTTCCTCGCGTCAGATTGCGGTGACCAGGAACCGTACGGAGGTCCGGACATCCATGAAAAATATATAGGAGGCAAAGAACGATCTACTCTGTGCATGTTTCATCACCGATTTCCACGACCCCAAGGCCGAAGGACGTTATTGTGAAATATAACAAATAAATAAAACTTTGTGCAAAAAGAGCCCCAAAAAACGCGGAGATCTATTTACCGATAACCAGGAAAGCGAAACACGCACACTGACGCCTCGGCGTGCAGAATGAAACGAGGATACGGGCGCGCGCGGAGGAACACATTGCGCAGTGCCGATCCGGCTGATCGCCGAAAGGACGATTTCGCATTTCGTGGACGGCAAGCGCCACCTCACGGGAAGAGAGGCACCTTAAAACAATGAAAACAAGCACCGACACCTAGGTTGTTTATATTCGCTCTAGTTACGGAACAGATCGACTTACGTGAATAATTTTGATATTATTCGATACCGTAATAAATTTAAAAAGACGATTCAATGTGATACTTTTTTCGTTTTGCATTGAAATAATTTTGTAAATTCCTCCGAGCGTAAAAGTGCCGAATAAGCCGATTCTGACCATTTTCATTTTTTAAAGAATATAGTCAAACCTATAATAAACCATTTGTTCCATTTAATGTCTCGATAATGCCTCAATCTTTTAAAGCCGAAATTTTCAAGAAGATTCGCGCAGCCGTTATTATGTGAGAATTTTTTTCTAAGTTGGCGAAAGACCTCATGTATTCTCTATGGGGCTCTGAGGTGCGCCCCCTCATTAAAGATGTTCAGAATTTCTTTCTTGTGATAATCTTTCAAGAAATCGCTACCACTTAACACGTCTGTCTTTTGAAAAACTATTCATTCAACCTGAATTTAATTTAGGGGTGGCCTCGTGGTCGCTAGCCCTTTGTGTTTACCGTTTGCGTTCGGTTCAATGTGTGGTCTAATGAAAACGCACCTGAACACAGACTTAGAGCACCGCAAAAGTTAATGCGGACATAAAACCTATTTTCCTCCCTTCCCGTGCACGGAACAATAAATTTGCGCGGACGCCATCTCCTAATGGTCTTCATGCTTGGGGCGGTGTTCAGCCAATGGAGAGAGACACATTCGCTGTTTCAAAGCCGCGAGGAGCACTTGCCTCACGATCTCCCTCTGTTCCGTTAACGTTTCAAAGCCGCGAGACATAAGCGTCGCGGTCTTGCTTCCTTCTTGCGCGTAACGCTGACTTTGCACGGACAAAACCTCATAACGGTCTTCCTGCTCGACGCGCAGTCCAGCCAAGGGTGAGAAGCACATTCGCCGTTTCAAAGCCGCGAGGAGCACAAGCGTCGCGTTCTTGCTTCGCTTCTTGCGCGTAACGCTGACTTTGCACGGACAAAACCTCATAACGGTCTTCCTGCTCGACGCGCAGTAAAGCCAAGGGTGAGAGAGCACATTCACCGTTTCGAAGCCGCGAGGAACACAAGCGTCGCAGTCTTGCTTCCTTCTTGCGCGTAACGCTGACTTTGCGCGGACAAAAACCTCATAACGGTCTTCCTGCTCGACGCGCAGTAAAGCCAAGGGTGAGAGAGCACATTCGCCGTTTCAAAGCCGCAAGGAGCACTTGCCTCACGATCTCCCTCTGTTCCGTTAACGTTTCAAAGCCGCGAGGAACACAAGCGTCGCGGTCCTTGCTTCCTTCTTGCGGCGTAACGCTGACTGCACGGACAAAACCTCATAACGGTCTTCCTGCTCGACGCGCAGTCAGCAAGGGTGAGAGAGCACATTCGCCGTTTCAAAGCCGCGAGGAGCACAAGCGTCGCGTTCTTGCTTCCTTCTTGCGCGTAACGCTGACTTTGCACGGACAAAACCTCATAACGGTCTTCCTGCTCGACGCGCAGTAAAGCCAAGGGTGAAGGCACATTCACCGTTCAAAGCCGCGAGGAACACAAGCGTCGCGGTCTTGCTTCCTTCTTGCGCGTAACGCTGACTTTGCACGGACAAAACCTCGCAACGGTCTTCCTGCTCGACGCGCAGTGGCCAAAGAGGTGAGAGAGCACATTCGCCGTTTCAAAGCCGCGAGGAACACAAGCGTCGCGTTCTTGCTTCCTTCTTGCGCGTAACGCTGACTTTGCACGGACAAAACCTCATAACGGTCTTCCTGCTCGACGCGCAGTCCAGCCAAGGGTGAGGAGAGCACATTCGCCGTTTCAAAGCCGCGAGAGCACAAGCGTCGCGTTCTTGCTTCCTTCTTGCGCGTAACGCTGCACTTTGCACGGACAAAACCTCATAACGGTCTTCCTGCTCGACGCGCAGTAAAGCCAAAGGGTGAGGAGGCGCATTCACCGTTTCAAAGCCGCGAGGAACACAAGCGTCGCGGTCTTGCTTCCTTCTTGCGCGTAACGCTGACTTTGCACGGACAAAACCTCATAACGGTCTTCCTGCTCGACGCGCAGTAAAGCCAAGGGTGAGAGAAGCGCATTCGCCGTTTCAAAGCCGCGAGGACGCACGCACTCACGATCTCACTCTGTTCCGTTAACGTTTCAAAGCCGCGAGGAACACAGGCGTCGCGGTCTTGCTTCCTTCTTGCGCGTAACGCTGACTTTGCACGGACAAAACCTCGCTAACGGTCTTCCTGCTCGACGCGCAGTCCAGCCAAGGGTGAGAGAGCACATTCGCCGTTTCAAAGCCGCGAGGACACAAGCGTCGCGTTCTTGCTTCCTTCTTGCGCGTAACGCTGACTTTGCACGGACAAAACCTCATAACGGTCTTCCTGCTCGACGCGCAGTAAAGCCAAGGGTGAGAGAGCACATTCACCGTTTCAAAGCCGCGAGGAACACAAGCGTCGCGGTCTTGCTTCCCTTCTTGCGCGTAACGCTGACTTTGCACGGACAAAACCTCATAACGGTCTTCCTGCTCGACGCGCAGTAAAGCCAAGGGTGAGGAGAGCACATTCGCCGTTTCAAAGCCGCGAGGAACACAAGCGTCGCGTTCTTGCTTCCTTCTTGCGCGTAACGCTGACTTTGCACGGACAAAACCTCATAACGGTCTTCCTGCTCGACGCGCAGTCCAGCCAAGGGTGAGAGCACATTCGCCGTTTCAAAGCCGCGAGGAGCACAAGCGTCGCGTTCTTGCTTCCTTCTTGCGCGTAACGCTGACTTTGCGCGGACAAAACCTCACTAGCGATCTTCCTGCTCGACGCGCAGTAAAGCCAAGGGTGAGAGAGCACATTCACCGTTTCAAAGCCGCGAGGAACACAAGCGTCGCGGTCTTGCTTCCTTCTTGCGCGTAACGCTGACTTTGCACGGACAAAACCTCATAACCGGGTCTTCCTGCTCGACGCGCAGTAAAGCCAAGGGTGAGAGAACACATTCGCCGTTTCAAAGCCGCGAGGAGCACAAGCGTCGCGTTCTTCGCTTCCTTCTTGCGCGTAACGCTGACTTTGCACGGACAAAACCTCATAACGGTCTTCCTGCTCGACGCGCAGTAAAGCCAAGGGTGAGAGAGCACATTCACCGTTTCAAAGCCGCGAGGAACACAAGCGTCGCGGTCTTCGCTTCCTTCTTGCGCGTAACGCTGACTTTGCACGGACAAAACCTCATAACGGTCTTCCTGCTCGACGCGCCAGTCCGGCCAAGGGTGAGAGAGCACATTCGCCGTTTCCAAAGCCGCGAGGAGCACAAGCGTCGCGTTCTTGTCCTTCTTGCGCGTAACGCTGACTTTGCACGGACAAAACCTCATAACGGTCCCCCTGCTCGACGCGCAGTAAAGCCAAGGGTGAGAGAGCACATCCACCGTTTCAAAGCCGCGAGGAACACAAGCGTCGCGGTCTTGCTTCCTTCTTGCGCGTAACGCTGACTTTGCACGGACAAAACCTCATAACGGTCTTCCTGCTCGACGCGCAGTAAAGCCAAGGGTGAGAGAGCACATTCGCCGTTTCAAAGCCGCGAGGAGCACTTGCCTCACGATCTCCCTCTGTTCCGTTAACGTTTCAAAGCCGCGAGGAACACAAGCGTCGCGGTCTTGCTTCCTTCTTGCGCGTAAGCGCTGACTTTGCGCGGACAAAACCTCATAACGGTCTTCCTGCTCGACGCGCAGTCCAGCCAAGGGTGAGAGAGCACATTCGCCGTTTCAAAGCCGCGAGGAGCACTAAGCGTCGCGTTCTTGCTCCTTCTTGCGCGTAACGCTGACTTTGCACGGACAAAACCTCACAACGGTCTTCCTGCTCGACGCGCAGTAAAGCCAAGGGTGAGAGAGCACATTCACCGTTTCAAAGCCGCGAGGAACACAAGCGTCGCGGTCTTGCTTCCTTCTTGCGCGTAACGCTGACTTTGCACGGACAAAACCTCATAACGGTCTTCCTGCTCGACGCGCAGTAAAGCCAAGGGTGAGAGCGCATTCACCGTTTCAAAGCCGCGAGAACACAAGCGTCGCGGTCTTGTACCTTCTTGCGCGTAACGCTGACTTTGCACGGACCAAAACCTCGTAACGGTCTTCCTGCTCGACGCGCAGTAAAGCCAATGGTGAGCGAGCGCATTCGCCGTCTCAAAGCGCGCGAACACAAGCCTCGCGGTCTTGCTTCCCTTCTTGCGCGTAACGCTGACTTTGCCACGGACAAAACCTCGCTAACGGTCTTCCTGCTCGAGCGCGCAGTCCAGCCAAGGGTGAGAGAGCACATTCGCCGTTTCAAAGCCGCGAGGAACACAAGCGTCGCGGTCTTGCTTCCTTCTTGCGCGTAGCGGCTGACTTTGCACGGACCAAACCTCAGCAACGGTCTTCCTGCTCGACGCGCAGTAAAGCCAAGGGTGAGAGCGCACATTCACCGTTTCAAAGCCGCGAGGAACACTAAGCGTCGCGGTCTTGCTTCCTTCTTGCGCGTAACGCTGACTTTGCACAGACAAAACCTCATAACG
Source organism: Ixodes ricinus (assembly GCA_037355805.1). Lineage (NCBI taxonomy): Eukaryota > Metazoa > Arthropoda > Arachnida > Ixodida > Ixodidae > Ixodes > Ixodes ricinus. The sequence goes on from JAZHYW010018458.1 coordinate 5,383, forward strand.
GTCTTCCTGCTCGACGCGCAGTAAAGCCAAAGGTGAGAGAGCACATTCACCGTTTCAAAGCCGCGAGCAACACAAGCGTCGCGGTCTTGCTTCCTTCTTGCGCGTAACGCTTGCTTTGCCGGACCAAACCTCATAACGGTCTTCCTGCTCGACGCGCAGTAAAGCCAAGGGTGAATAGAACATTCAGCGTTTCAAAGCCGCGAGGAACAAAGCGTCGCGGTCTTGCTTCCTTCTTGCGCGTAACGCTGACTTTGCACGGACCAAACCTCATAATGGTCTTCGCTTCTCGACGCGCAATCCAGCCAAGGGTGAGAGAGCACATTCGCCGTTTCGAAGCCGCGAGGAACACAAGCGTCGCGGTCTTGCTTCCTTCTTGCGCGTAACGCTGACTTGCACGGGCAAAACCTCATAACGGTCTTCCTGCTCGACGCGCAGTAAAGCCACGGGTGAGAGAGCACATTCACCGTTTCAAAGCCACGAGGGACACAGAATTCGCCGGCTTCCTCCTTTCCGAGCGCGGAACGCTTACTTTGCAGTGGACGTCATCTCAAAGCGGTCTTCCTGCTACACGCAAGGTCCAGCTAACGGTGAGAAAGCACATTCGCCGTTTCAAAGCCGCGAGGACACTAGATTCTCCCAGCTTCCTTTCTGCAGTGCGCGTAACGCTGTCTTTGCGCGAAGCCGCCTCATAACAGTCTTCCTTCTCCTCAGGGAGTACAGCCAACAGTGAGAGAGCACTTTCCCCGTTACAAAGCCGCGACGAACTCAAGCGTCACTGTCTTCCTCCCTTCTGTGCGTCGAACGCTGACTTTGCGTGGACGTCATCTCAAAACTATCTTCCTGCTCTACGCGAGGTCCAGCCAATGGTAAGAGAACACATTCGCCGTTTCAAAGCCCGGAGGGGGACACAAGATTCGCCGGCTTCCTCACTGCCGTGCACTGGAACGCTGACTTTGCGTGGACGCCATCTTATAACGGTCTCTCTGCTCTACGCGGGGTCCAGCCATCAATGATAGAGCACATTTGCCGTTTCAAAGCCCCGAGGGACACAAGATTTGCCTGCTTCTTCCCTTTCATGCTCGGAACGCTGACTTTGCGCGCACGCCATCTCCTAACTTCTTCCTGCTTGGCGCGGGGTTCAGCCATCGGTGAGAGAGCACATTCGCCGTTTCAAAGCCCCGGGGACACAATATTCATCAGCTTCCTCCCTTCCGTGCGCGGAACGCTGACTTTGCACGGACGCCATCTTCTAAATGTCTTTCTGGTCGGCGCAAGGTCCAGCCAACCAGTGAGAGACCATATTCGCCGTTTCAAAGCTGCGAGGAACACACAGCTTCCCAGTCTTCATCCCTTCCGTGCGCGGAACGGTGAATTTTCGCGGACGCCATCTCTAACGGTCTTCCTGCACGGCGCGGGGTCAGCCAGCTGTGATAAAGCCAATTCGCAGTTTCAAAGCACGCGAGGAACACAAGCGTTCTGGTCTTCCTCCCTTGCGTGCGCGGAGCGGTGATTTGCGCGGACGCCATCTCTTAGCGGTCTTCCTGCTCGACGCGAGTCAGCCAACTGTGATAAAGCACATTCGCCTTTTCAAAGCCGCGAGGAACACCAAGCGTCGCGGTCTTGGGGAACGGTGAATTTGCGCGGACGCCATTACATTAACGTCTTCCAGCACGACGCGGGGACGAGCCAACCGGTGTGAGCACATTCGCCTTTTCAAAGCCACGAGGAACACAATCGTCGCGGTCTTCCTTCCTTGCGTGCGCGGAACGGTGAATTATGCGCGGACGCCATTACGTTACGGTCTTTCTACTCGACGCGGGGACGAGCCAACGGTGTGAGAGCACATTCGCCTTTGGAAAGCCGCGAGGAACACAAGCGTCGCGGTCTTCCTTCCTCCCGTGCGCGGAATGCTGAATTTTAGCGGACGCCATTACATTACGGTCTTCCTGCTCGACGCGGGGACGAGCCAAGCGGCGTGAAGCACATTCGCCTTTTCAAAGCCGCGAGGAACACAAGCGTCGCGGTCTTCCTTCCTTCCGTGCGCGGAATGGTGAATTTGCGCGGACGCCGTTACATTACGGTCTTCCTGCTCGACGCGGGGACGAGCCAACGGTGTGAGACACATTCGCCTTTTCAAAGCCGTGAGGAACACAAGCGTCGCGGTCTTCCTTCCTTCCGTGCGCGGAATGGTGAATATGCGCGGACGCCATTACCATTACTGTCTTCCTGCTCGACGCGGGGACGAGCCAACGGTGTGAGAGCACATTCGCGCTTTTCAAAGCCGTGAGGAACACAAGCGTCGCGGTCTTCCTTCCTTCCGTGCGCGGAATGGTGAGTTTGCGCGGACGCCATTGCATTACTGTCTTCCTGCTCGAGGCGGGGACGAGCCAACGGTGTGAGCAAGATTCGCCTTTTTCAAAGCCGTGAGGAACACCAAGCGTCGCGGTCTTCCTTCCTTCCGTGCGCGGAATGGTGAATTTGCGCGGACGCCATTGCATTACTGTCTTCCTGCTCGACGCGGGGACGAGCCAACGGTGTGAGAGCACATTCGCCTTTTCCAAAGCCGTGAGGAACACAAGCGTCGCGGTCTTCGCTTCTTCCGTGCGCGGAATGGTGAATTTGCGCGGACGCCATTACATTACGGTCTTCCTGCTCGAGGCGGGGACGGAGCCAGCGGTGTGAGAGCAAATTCGCCTTTTCAAAGCCGTGAGGAACACAAGCGTCGCGGTCTTCGCTTCCTTCCGTGCGCGGAATGGTGAATTTGCGCGGACGCCATTACATTACTGTCTTCCTGCTCGACGCGGGGACGAGCCAGCGGTGTGAAGCACGTTCGCCTTTTCAAAGCCGTGAGGAACACAAGCGTCGCGGTCTTCCTTCCTTCCGTGCGCGGAATGGTGAATTTGCGCGGACGCCATTACATTACTGTCTTCCTGCTCGACGCGGGGACGAGCCAACGGTGTGAGGCACATTCGCCTTTTCAAAGCCGTGAGGAACACAAGCGTCGCGGTCTTCCTTCCTTCCGTGCGCGGAATGGTGAATTTGCGCGGACGCCATTACATTACGGTCTTCCTGCTCGAGGCGGGGACGAGCCAACGGTGTGAGCACATTCGCCTTTTCAAAGCCGTGAGGAACACAAGCGTCGCGGTCTTCCTTCCTTCCGTGCGCGGAATGGTGAATTTGCGCGGACGCCATTACATTACTGTCTTCCTGCTCGACGCGGGGACGAGCCAACGGTGTGAGCACATTCGCCTTTTCAAAGCCGTGAGGAACACAAGCGTCGCGGTCTTCCTTCCTTCCGTGCGCGGAATGGTGCGAATTTGCGCGGACGCCATTACATTACTGTCTTCCTGCTCGACGCAGGGACGAGCCAACGGTGTGGGAGCACATTCGCCTTTTCAAAGCCGTGAGAACACAAGCGTCGCGGTCTTCCTTCCTTCCGTGCGCGGAATGGTGAATTTGCGCGGACGCCATTACATTACGGTCTTCCTGCTCGAGGCGGGGACGAGCCAGCGGTGTGAGAGCAAATTCGCCTTTTCAAAGCCGTGAGGAACTACAAGCGTCGCGGTCTTCCTTCCTTCCGTGCGCGGAATGGTGAATTGCGCGGACGCCATTACATTACTGTCTTCCTGCTCGACGCGGGGACGAGCCAACGGTGTGAGAGCACATTCGCCTTTTCAAAGCCGTGAGGAACACAAGCGTCGCGGTCTTCCTTCCTTCCGTGCGCGGAATGGTGAATTTGCGCGGACGCCATTGCTTTACTGTCTTCCTGCTCGACGCGGGGACGAGCCAACGGTGTGAGAGCACATTCGCCTTTTCAAAGCCGTGAGAACTACGAGCGTCGCGGTCTTCCTTCCTTCCGTGCGCGAGAATGGTGAATTCTGCGCGGACACCATTACATTACTGTCTTCCTGCTCGAGGCGGGGACGAGCCAACGGTGTAGAGCAAATTCGCCTTTTCAAAGCCGTGAGGAACACAAGCGTCGCGGTCTTCCTTCCTTCCGTGCGCGGAATGGTGAATTTGCGCGGACGCCATTACATTACTGTCTTCCTGCTCGACGCGGGGACGAGCCAACGGTGTGAGAGCACATTCGCCTTTCAAAGCCGTGAGGAACACAAGCGTCGCGGTCTTCCTTCCTTCCGTGCGCGGAATGGTGAATTTGCGCGGACGCCATTACATTACTGTCTTCCTGCTCGACGCGGGGACGAGCCAGCGGGTAGTGAGCACATTCGCCTTTTCAAAGCCGTGAGGAACACAAGCGTCGCGGTCTTCCTTCTTCCGTGCGCGGAATGGTGAATTTGCGCGGACGCCATTACATTACTGTCTTCCTGCTTGACGCGGGGACGAGCCAACGGTGTGAGAGCACATTCGCCTTTTCAAAGCCGTGAGGAACACAAGCGTCGCGGTCTTCGCTTCCTTCCGTGCGCGGAATGGTGAATTTGCGCGGACGCCATTACATTACTGTCTTCCTGCTCGAGGCGGGGACGAGCCAACGGTGTGAGAGCAAATTCGCCTTTTCAAAGCCGTGAGGAACACAAGCGTCGCGGTCTTCCTTCCTTCCGTGCGCGGAATGGTGAATTTGCGCGGACGCCATTACATTACTGTCTTCCTGCTCGACGCGGGGACGAGCCAACGGTGTGAGGGCACATTCGCCTTTTCAAAGCCGTGAGGAACACAAGCGTCGCGGTCTTCCTTCCTTCCGTGCGCGGAATGGTGAATTTGCGCGGACGCCATTACATTCACGGTCTTCCTGCTCGAGGCGGGGACGAGCCAACGGTGTGAGAGCAAATTCGCCTTTTCAAAGCCGCGAGGAACACAAGCGTCGCGGTCTTCCCTTTCCGTCGCGCAGGAATGGTGAATTTGCGCGGACGCCATTACATTACTGTCTTCCTGCTCGACGCAGGGGACGAGCCAACGGTGTGAGAGCACATTCGCCTTTTCAAAGCCGTGAGGAACACAAGCGTCGCGGTCTTCCCGGCTATGCCGTGCGCGGAATGGTGAATTTGCGCGGACGCCATTACATTACCGTCTTCCTGCTCTCGACGCGGGGACGAGCCAACGGTGTGAGAGCACATTCGCCTTTTTCAAAGCCGTGAGGTACACAAGCGTCGCCCGGTCTTCCGCTTCCTTCCGTGCGCGGAATGGTGAATTTGCGCGGACGCCATTACATTACGGTCTTCCTGCTCGAGGCGGGGACGAGGCCAACGGTGTGAGCAAATTCCGCCCTTTTCAGAAGCCGTGAGGAACACAAGCGTCGCGGTCTTTCCTTCCTTCCGTGCGCGGAATGGTGCAGATTTGCGCGGACGCCATTACATTTACTGTCTTCCTGCTCGACGCGGGGACGAGGCCAACGGTGTGAGCACATTCGCCTTTTCAAAGCCGTAAGGAACACAAGCGTCGCGGTCTTCGCTTCCTTCCATGCGTGGAATGGTGAATTTGCGCGGACGCCATTACATTACTGTCTTCCTGCTCGGCGCAGGGACGAGCCAACGGTGTGAGAGCACATTCGCCTTTTCAAAGCCGTGAGGGAACACAAGCGTCGCGGTCTTCCGTTCCTTCGTGCGTCCGGAATGGTGCGAATTCGCTGGACGCCATTACATTACGGTCTTCCTGCTCGGGGCGGGACGGAGCCAACGGTGTGAGACCACATTCGCCTTTTCGAAGCCGTAGGAACACAAGCGTCGCGGTCTTCCTTCCTTCCGTGCGCGGAATGGTGAATTTGCGCGGACGCCATTACATTACTGTCTTCCTGCTCGACGCGGGGACGAGCCAACGGTGTGAGCACATTCGCCTTTTCAAAGCCGTGAGGAACACAAGCGTCGCGGTATTCGCTTCCTTCCGTGCGCGGAATGGTGAATTTGCGCGGACGCCATTGCATTACTGTCTTCCTGCTCGACCGCGGGGACGAGCCAACGGTGTGGAGCACATTCACCTTTTCAAAGCCGTGAGGAACAGAAGCCATCGCGGTCTTCCTTCCTTCCGTGCGCGGAATGGTGAATTATGTGTGGACGCCATCACATTACGGTCTTCCTGATCAACGTGGGGACGAGCCAACGGTGTGAGGCACATTCACATTTTCAAAGCCGCGAGGAACACAAGCGTCGCGGTCTTCCTTCCTTCCTGTCGTGCGGAATGGAGAATTTAGTGTGGACGCCAGGTTACATTACGGTCTTGCTGCACGACGCGGGGACGAGCCAACGGTGTGAGCACATTCGCCTTTTCAAAGCCGCGAGGAACACAAACGTCGCGGTCCTTGCGGAACGGTGAATTTGCGCGGACGCCATTACATTACGTCTTCCTGCATCGACGCGGAACGAGCCAACGGTGTGAGGCACATTCGCCTTTTCAAAGCCGCGAGGAACACAAGCGTCGCGGTCTTCCTTCCTTCCGTGCGCGGAACGGTGAATATGCGCGGACGCCATTACATTACGGTCTTCCTACTCGACGCGGGGACGAGCCAACGGTGTGAGAGCACATTCGCCTTTGCAAAGCCGCGAGGAACACAAGCGTCGCGGTCTTCCTTCCTTCCGTGCGCGGAGCAGTGAATTTGCGCGGACGCCATTACATTACGGTCTTCCTGCTCGACGCGGGGACGAGCCAACGGTGTGAGAGCACATTCGCCTTTTCAAAGCCGCGAGGAACACAAGCGTCGCGGTCTTCCTTCCTTCCGTGCGTGGAACGGTGAATATGCGCGGACGCCATTACATTACGGTCTTCCTGCTCGACGCGGGGACGAGCCAACGGTGTGAGAGCACATTCGCCTTTTCAAAGCCGCGAGGAACACAAGCGTCGCGGTCTGTCGTTCCTTCCGTGCGTGGAACGGTGAATATGCGCGGACGCCATTACATTACGGTCTTCCTGCTCGACGCGGGGACGAGGCCAACGGTTTGAGAGCACATTCGCTTTTCAAAGCCGCGAGAACACAAGCGTCGCGGTCTTCCTTCCTTCCGTGCGCGGAACGGTGAATATGCGCGGACGCCATTACATTACGGTCTTCCTGCTCGACGCGGGGACGAGCCAACGGTATGAGCACATTCGCCTTTTCAAAGCTGCGAGGAACACAACACATCGCGGTCTTCCTTCCTTCCGTGCGCGGAACGGTGAATATGCGCGGACGCCATCACATTACGGTCTTCCTGCTCGACGCGGGGACAGAGCCAATGGTGTGCGAGCACATTCGGCTTTTCAAAGCTGCGAGGAACACAGGCATCGCGGTCTTCCTTCCTTCCATGCGCGGAATGGTGAATTTGCGCGGACGCCATCTGCATTACGGTCTTCCTGCTCGAAGCGTGGGACGAGCCAACGGTGTGCGAGCACATTCGCCTTTTCAAAGCTGCGGGAACACAACCATCGCGGTCTTCCTTCCTTCCGTGCGCGGAACGGTGAATTTGCGCGGACGCCATCACATTACAGTCTTCCTGCTCGAAGCGGGGACGAGCCGACGGTGTTCGAGGCACATTCCGGCTTTGCAAAGCTGCGAGGAACACAGGCGTCGCGGTCTTCCTTCCTTCCGTGCGCGGAACGGTGAATATGCGCGGACGCCATTACGTTACGGTCTTCCTGCTCGACGCGGGGAGGAGCCAACGGTTGTGAGCACATTCGCCTTTTCAAAGCCGCGAGGAACACGAAGCGTCGCGGTCTTCACTTCCTTCCGTGCGCGGAACGGTGAATATGCGCGGACGCCATTGCATTACGGTCTTCCTGCTCGACGCGGGGACGAGCCAACGGTGTGAGACCGCATTCGCCTTTTCAAAGCTGCGAGAAACACAACCATCGCGGTCTTCCTTCCTTCCGTGCGCGGAACGGTGAATGGCGCGGACGCCATTACATTACGGTCTTTCTGCTCGAAGCGCGGGGGCGAGCCGGCGGTGTGAGAGCACATTCGCCCTTTGCATGCGGCCGCGAGGAGCAACAAGCGTCGCGGTCCTCCTTCCTTCCGTGCGTCGGAACGGTGAATTTGCGCGGACGCCGTTACATTACGGTCTTCCTGCTCGACGCGGCGCGAGCCAACGGTTCGAGCACATTCGCCTTTGCAAAGCCGCGAGAAACACAAGCGTCGCGGTCTTCTTCCTTCCGTGCGTGGAACGGTGAATTATGCGCGGACGCCATTACATTACGGTCTTCCTGCTCGACGCGGGGACGAGCCAACGGTTTGAGCGCGTTCGCCTTTGAAAGCCGCGAGGAACACAAGCGTCGCGGTCTTCCTTCCTTCGTGCGTGGAACGGTGAATATCGCTGGACGCCATTACATTACGGTCTTCCTGCTCGACGCGGGGACGAGCCAACGGTTTGAGAGCACATTCGCCTTTCAAAGCCGCGAGGAACACAAGCGTCGCGGTCTTCCTTCCTTCCGTGCGCGGAACGGTGAATATCGCGGACGCCATTACATTGCGGTCTTCCTGCTCGACGCGTGGACGGACCAACGGTTTGAGAGCTGCATTCGCCTTTTCAAAGCTGCGAGGAACACAAGCGTCGCGGTCTTCCTTCCTTCCGTGCGTGGAACGGTGAATATGCGCGGACGCCATTACATTACGGTCTTCCTGCTCGACGCGGGGACGAGCCAACGGTTTGAGAGCACATTGCTTTTCGAGCTTGCGAGAAACACAAGCGTCGCGGTCTTCCTTCCTTCCGTGCGTGGAACGGTGAATATGCGCGGACGCCATTACATTACGGTCTTCCTGCTCGACGCGGGGACGAGCCAACGGTTTGAGAGCACTGTTCGCCTTTTCAATGTGCGAGAGGAACACAAGCGTCGCGGTGTTCACTTCCTTCCGTGCGTGGAGCGGTTGAATATGCGCGGACGCCATTACATTACGGTCTTCCTGCTCGACGCGGGGACGAGCCAACGGTTTGAGAGCACATTCGCCTTTTCAAAGCTGCGAGAAACACAAGCGTCGCGGTCTTCCTTCCTTCCGTGCGTGGAGCGGTGAATATCGCGCGGACGCCATTACATTCACGGTCTTCCTCTTTCGGCAGCGGGGACAGAGCCAACGGTTTATGAGCACATTCGCCTTTTCAAAGCTGCGAGGAACACAAGCGTCGCGGTCTTCCTTCCTTCCGTGCGCGGAACGGTGAATATGCGCGGACGCCGTTCACATTACGGTCTTCCTGCTCGACGCGGGGACAGGCCGACGGTTTTCGAGCACATTCAGCTTTTCAAAGCTGCGAGAAACACAAGCGTCGCGGTCTTCCTTCCTTCCGTGCGTGGAACGGTGAATATGCGCGGACGCCATTACATTACGGTCTTCCTGCTCGACGTGGGGACGACCAACGGTTTGAGAGCACGTTCGCCTTTTCAAGGCTGACGACCAACAAGGCGTCGCGGTCTTCCTTCCTTCCGTGCGTGGAACGGTGAATATGCGCGGACGCCATTACATTACGGTCTTCCTGCTCGACGTGGGGACGAGCCAACGGTTTGAAGCACATTCGCCTTTTCAAAGCCGCGAGGAACACAAGCGTCGCGGTCTTCGTTCGCTTCCGTGCGCGGAGCGGTGAATATCGCGCGGGCCGTTCATTACGTTAGGTCTTCCTGCTCGGCGCGGGGACGAGCCAACGGTTTCGAGCACATTCGCCTTTTCAAAGCTGCGAGAAACACAAGCGTCGCGGTCTTCCTTCCTTCCGTGCGTGGAACGGTGAATATGCGCGGACGCCATTACATTACGGTCTTCCTGCTCGACGCGGGGACGAGCCAACGGTTTGAGAGCACATTCGCCTTTTCAAAGCCGCGAGGAACACAAGCGTCGCCGGTCTTCCTTCCTTCCGTGCGTGGAACGGTGAATTATGCGCGGACGCCATTACATTACGGTCTTCCTGCTCGACGCGGGGACGAGCCAACGGTTTGAGCACATTCGCCTTTTCAAAGCCGCGAGGAACACAAGCGTCGCGGTCTTCGCTTCCTTCGTGCGTGGAACGGTGATTACGCGGAGCGCCATTACATTACGGTCTTCCTGCTCGACGTGGGGACGAGCCAACGGTTTGAGCGCGCATTCGCCTTTTCAAAGCCGCGAGGAACACAAGCGTCGCGGTCTTCGTTCCTTCCGTGCGTGGAACGGTGAATATGCGCGGACGCCATTACATTACGGTCTTCCTGCTCGACGCGGGGACGAGCCAACGGTTTGAGCCGCATTCGCCTTTGCAAAGCCGCGAGAACACAAGCGTGGTCGCGGTCTTCGCTTCCTTCCCGTGCGCGGAACGGTAGAATTGTGACGCGGACGCCATTACATTACGGTCTTCCTGCTCGACGCGTGGGGACAGAGCCAACGGTGTGAGCACATTCGCCTTTGCAAAGCCGCGACGACCACAAGCGTGGCGGTCTTCCTTCCTTCCGTGCGTAGAACGGTGAGTATGCGCGGGACGCCTTTACATTACGGTCTTCCTGCTCGACGCGGGGACGAGCCAACGGTGTGAGAGCATTCGGCTTTTCAAAGCCGCGAGGAACACAAGCGTCGCGGTCTTCGCTTCCTTCCGTGCGTAGAACGGTGAATATGCGCGGACGCCATTACATTACGGTCTTCCTGCTCGAGCGCGGGGACGAGCCAACGGTTTGAGGCACATTGCGCGCTTTCGAAGCCGCGAGGAACACAAGCGTCGCGGTCTTCCTTCCTTCCGTGCGTGGAACGGTGAATATGCGCGGACGCCATTACATTACGGTCTTCCTGCTCGACGTGGGGACGAGCCAACGGTTTCGAGAGCACATTCGCCTTTTCAAAGCTGCGAGAACACAAGCGTCGCGGTCTTCCTTCCTGCGTGCGTGGAGCGGTGATTATGCGCGGACGCCATTACATTACGGTCTTCCTGCTCGACGCGTGGACGGGCCAACGGTTTGAGAGCACATTCGCCTTTTCAAAGCTGCGAGAAACACAAGCGTCGCGGTCTTCCTTCCTTCCGTGCGTGGAACGGTGAATATGCGCGGACGCCATTACATTACGGTCTTCCTGCTCGAGCGCGGGGACGAGCCAACGGTTTGAGCACATTCGCCTTTTCAAAGCCGCGAGGAACACAAGCGTCGCGGTCTTCCTTCCTTCCGTGCGTGGAACGGTGAATATGCGTGGACGCCATTACATTACGGTCTTCCTGCTCGACGCGGGGACGAGCCAACGGTTTGAGCACATTCGCCTTTCAAAGCTGCGAGGAACACAAGCGTCGCGGTCTTCCTTCACTTCCGTGCGTGGAACGGTGATTATGCGCGGACGCCGTTACATTACGGTCTTCCTGCTCGACGCGGGGACGAGCCAACGGTTTGAGCACATTCGCCTTTTCAAAGCTGCGAGGAACACAAGCGTCGCGGTCTTCCTTCCTTCCGTGCGTGGAAGCGGTGAATATGCGCGGACGCCATTACATTACGGTCTTCCTGCTCGACGCGGGGACGAGCCAACGGTTTGAGCACATTAGCCTTTTCAAAGCTGCGAGAAACCGAGCGTCGCGGTCTTCCTTCACTTCCGTGCGTGGAGCAGTGATTATGCGCGGACGCCATTACATTACGGTCTTCCTGCTCGACGCGGGGACGAGCCAACGGTTTGAGAGCACATTCGCTTTTCAAAGCCGCGAGGAACCACAAGCGTCGCGGTCTTCTTTCGCTCGATGCAGTGGAACGGTGAATATGCGCGGACGCCATTACATTACGGTCTTCCTGCTCGACGCGTGGGACGGAGCCAACGGTTTGAGAGCACATTCGCGCTTTTCAAAGCTGCGAGAAACACAACCGTCGCGGTCTTCCTTCCTTCCGTGCGTGGAACGGTGATATTTGCGCGGACGCCATTACATTACGGTCTTCCTGCTCGACGCGGGGACGAGCCAACGGTTTGAGCACATTCGCCTTTTCAAAGCTGCGAGAAACACAACCATCGCGGTCTTCCTTCCTTCCGTGCGTAGAACGGTGATTATGCGCGGACGCCATTACATTACGGTCTTCCTGCTCGACGCGGGGAAGAGCCAACGGTTTGAGCACATTCGCCTTTTCAAAGCCGCGAGGAACACAAGCGTCGCTGTCTTCTTTCCTTCCGTGCGTGGAACGGTGAATATGCGCGGACGCCATTACATTACGGTCTTCCTGCTCGACGCGGGGACGAGCCAACGGTTTGAGAGCACATTCGCCTTTTCAAAGCTGCGAGAAACACAAGCGTCGCGGTCTTCCTTCCTTCCGTGCGTGGAGCGGTGAATATCGCGCGGACGCCATTACATTACGGTCTTCCTGCGCGACGCGGGGACAGGCCAACGGTTTAGAGCACATTCGCCTTTTCAAAGCTGCGAGAAACACAAGCGTCGCGGTCTTCCTTCCTTCCGTGCGTGGAACGGTGATTATGCTGCGGACGCCATTACATTCACGGTCTTCCTGCTCGACGCGGGGACGAGCCAACGGTTTGAGAGCACATTCGCCTTTGCAAAGCCGCGAGGAACACAAGCGTCGCGGTCTTCCTTCCTTCCGTGCGTGGAACGGTGAATATGCGCGGACGCCATTACATTACGGTCTTCCTGCATCGACGCGGGGACGAGCCAACGGTTTGAGCACATTCGCCTTTTCAAAGCCGCGAGGAACACAACCATCGCGGTCTTCCTTCCTTCCGTGCGCGGAACGGTGATTATGCGCGGACGCCATTACATTACGGTCTTCCTGCTCGACGCGGGGACGAGCCAACGGTTTGAGAGCACATTCGCCTTTTCAAAGCCTGCGAGGAGCACTAAGCGTCGCGGTCTTCCGCTTCCTTCCGTGCGTGGAACGGTGAATATGCGCGGACGCCATTACATTACGGTCTTCCTGCTCGACGCGGGGACGAGCCAACGGTTTGAGCACATTCGCCTTTGTCAAAGCCGCGAGAAACACAAGCGTCGCGGTCTTCCTTCCTTCCGTGCGTGGAGCGGTGAATATGCGCGGACGCGATTACATTACGGTCTTCCTGCATCGACGTGGGGACGAGCCAACGGTTTGAGAGCACATTCGCCTTTTCAAAGCTGCGAGAAACACAAGCGTCGCGGTCTTCCTTCCTTCCGTGCGTGGAACGGTGATTATGCGCCGGACGCCGTTACATTACGGTCTTCCTGCTCGACGCGGGGACGAGCCAACGGTTTGAGAGCACATTCGCCTTTTCAAAGCTGCGAGAAACACAAGCGTCGCGGTCTTCCTTCCTTCCGTGCGTGGAACGGTGATTATGCGCGGACGCCATTACATTACGGTCTTCCTACTCGACGCGGGGACGAGCCAACGGTTTGAGAGCACATTCGCCTTTGCAAAGCCGGGAGGAACACAAGCGTCGCGGTCTTCCTTCCTTCCGTGCGTGGAACGGTGATTATGCGCGGACGCCATTACATTACGGTCTTCCTGCTCGACGTGGGGACGAGCCAACGGTTTGAGAGCACATTCACCTTTTCAAAGCTGCGAGGAACACAAGCGTCGCGGTCTTCCTTTCCTTCCGTGCGTGGAACGGTGATTATGCGCGGACGCCATTACATTACGGTCTTCCTGCTCGACGCGGGGACGAGCCAACGGTTTGAGAGCACATTCGCCTTTTCAAAGCCGCGAGGAACACAAGCGTCGCGGTCTTCCTTCCTTCCGTGCGTGGAACGGTGATTATGCGCGGACGCCATTACATTACGGTCTTCCTGCTCGACGCGGGGACGAGCCAACGGTTTGAGAGCACATTCGCCTTTTGCAAAGCCGCGAGGAACACAAGCGTCGCGGTCTTCCTTCCTTCCGTGCGTGGAACGGTGAATATGCGCGGACGCCATTACATTACGGTCTTCCTGCTCGACGTGGGGACGAGCCAACGGTTTGAGAGCACATTCGCCTTTGCAAAGCCGCGAGAAACACAAGCGTCGCGGTCTTCCTTCCTTCCGTGCGTGGAACGGTGATTATGCGCGGACGCCATTACATTACGGTCTTCCTGCTCGACGCGGGGACGAGCCAACGGTTTGAGAGCACATTCGCCTTTGCAAAGCCGCGAGGAACACAAGCGTCGCGGTCTTCCTTCCTTCCGTGCGTGGAACGGTGATTATGCGCGGACGCCATTACATTACGGTCTTCCTGCTCGACGCGGGGACGAGCCAACGGTTTGAGAGCACATTCGCCTTTGCAAAGCTGCGAGGAACACAAGCGTCGCGGTCTTCCTTCCTTCCGTGCGTGGAACGGTGAATATGCGCGGACGCCATTACATTACGGTCTTCCTGCTCGACGCGGGGACGAGCCAACGGTTTGAGAGCACATTCGCCTTTTCAAAGCCGCGAGGAACACAAGCGTCGCGGTCTTCCTTCCTTCCGTGCGTGGAACGGTGATTATGCGCGGACGCCATTACATTACGGTCTTCCTGCTCGACGCGGGGACGAGCCAACGGTTTGAGAGCACATTCGCCTTTTCAAAGCTGCGAGGAACACAAGCGTCGCGGTCTTCCTTCCTTCCGTGCGTGGAACGGTGAATATGCGCGGACGCCATTACATTACGGTCTTCCTGCTCGACGCGGGGACGAGCCAACGGTTTGAGAGCACATTCGCCTTTTCAAAGCCGCGAGAAACACAAGCGTCGCGGTCTTCCTTCCTTCCGTGCGTGGAACGGTGATTATGCGCGGACGCCATTACATTACGGTCTTCCTGCTCGACGCGGGGACGAGCCAACGGTTTGAGAGCACATTCGCCTTTTCAAAGCCGCGAGGAACACAAGCGTCGCGGTCTTCCTTCCTTCCGTGCGCGGAACGGTGATTATGCGCGGACGCCATTACATTACGGTCTTCCTGCTCGACGCGGGGACGAGCCAACGGTGTGAGAGCACATTCGCCTTTTCAAAGCCGCGAGGAACACAAGCGTCGCGGTCTTCCTTCCTTCCGTGCGTGGAACGGTGAATATGCGCGGACGCCATTACATTACGGTCTTCCTGCTCGACGCGGGGACGAGCCAACGGTGTGAGAGCACATTCGCCTTTGCAAAGCCGCGAGGAACACACAGCGTCGCGGTCTTCCTTCCTTCCGTGCGTGGAACGGTGAATATGCGCGGACGCCATTACATTACGGTCTTCCTGCTCGACGCGGGGACGAGCCAACGGTGTGAGAGCACATTCGCCTTTTCAAAGCCGCGAGGAACACAAGCGTCGCGGTCTTCCTTCCTTCCGTGCGCGGAACGGTGATTATGCGCGGACGCCATTACATTACGGTCTTCCTGCTCGACGCGGGGACGAGCCAACGGTGTGAGAGCACATTCGCCTTTGCAAAGCCGCGAGGAACACAAGCGTCGCGGTCTTCCTTCCTTCCGTGCGCGGAACGGTGAATTTGCGCGGACGCCATTACATTACGGTCTTCCTGCTCGACGCGGGGACGAGCCAACGGTGTGAGAGCACATTCGCCTTTTCAAAGCCGCGAGGAACACAAGCGTCGCGGTCTTCCTTCCTTCCGTGCGCGGAACGGTGAATTTGCGCGGACGCCATTACATTACGGTCTTCCTGCTCGACGCGGGGACGAGCCAACGGTGTGAGAGCACATTCGCCTTTTCAAAGCCGCGAGGAACACAAGCGTCGCGGTCTTCCTTCCTTCCGTGCGTGGAACGGTGAATATGCGCGGACGCCATTACATTACGGTCTTCCTGCTCGACGCGGGGACGAGCCAACGGTTTGAGAGCACATTCGCCTTTTCAAAGCCGCGAGGAACACAAGCGTCGCGGTCTTCCTTCCTTCCGTGCGCGGAACGGTGAATATGCGCGGACGCCATTACATTACGGTCTTCCTGCTCGACGCGGGGACGAGCCAACGGTGTGAGAGCACATTCGCCTTTTCAAAGCCGCGAGGAACACACAGCATCGCGGTCTTCCCTTCTTGTAGGCGCCGAGCGCCACGAAGAGAAGAAGAAGTGGGCAAGGTCGGGTAGCGCGCGACACTCGACGGAGCGTGCAGCACGGCCGACGATCTCGGTGGGTTCCGAAGGTATCCCTCATAGCGTTAGATATTGTAAAGTGTAAATAGTGTAAATAAATGTGTAGGACCTACATTTGGTCACTACATATCTGGTGACCCGGCAAGGCACGCACTCTTCAGCGTTTCCGCCGCCCTCATACGAGACATGGCTACTGGACAACCCAGCGGAGATATCGGTGCGGTTCGTCTTCGACTCCCACAGTTTTGGCCATCTGACCCCCTCCTATGGTTCGCTCAAGTGGAGGCTCAGTTTTCCACAGCAAAGATCACGGGACAACTGACGAAGTTCCACCAAGTCATTGCAGTTTTGTCACCAGAAGTCGCAACAGAGGTCCGGGACGTTATTCTCAAGCCACCAAATCAGAACCCGTACGACACCCTCAAAGCGGAACTGGTGAGAAGAACGTCCATTTCCGAACAACGACGACTACAGCAACTGCTGACAACGGAAGAACTTGGCGATAAAACGCCATCCCAGATGCTTCGACGCCTCCAGCAACTGCTTGGTGACTCTTCTACAACATTTGACCCTTCGCTTCTTCGAGAGCTCTTTCTCCAGCGGCTACCGGCGACTGTCAGGATGGTGCTAGCACCAACAATGAACATCACCATCGAAGCTTTGGCAGAGCTCGCGGACAGAGTCGTTGAGGTAGCCTCACCGGCTATATCAACGGTTGCTACAGACTCTCTGGCTGTTAGCACATCGCAGCAAGAGAACAGCGGCACAAGAAAACCTCTGGTCCCAGATGTCATCGAGGACCTGCGGATGCAGATCAACCAGTTGACAACGCAAGTGGCCGCACTCATGACCGCTGCTTCATCTAGAT
Organism: Ixodes ricinus; assembly: GCA_037355805.1. Lineage (NCBI taxonomy): Eukaryota > Metazoa > Arthropoda > Arachnida > Ixodida > Ixodidae > Ixodes > Ixodes ricinus. The sequence goes on from JAZHYW010018458.1 coordinate 22,092, forward strand.
CTCGCCAGCGTTCAAGGTATCGTTCTTCACAGCTCGGACGTTCCCCACCACGACCCGGATCCCCTCCACCAGGTATCTGCTGGTACCACTGGAAGTTTGGGAACAAAGCACAAAAATGTCGAGCTCCATGTACGGCGTCGGAAAACGGCCCAGCGCGCCACTAGAGGCGGCTAGTCGGAGCGCTCACTCTACCTCCCGCCTGTTTTTTGTCACAGACAAAAACTCTAAACTACGATTTCTGGTAGACACGGGTGCCGAAGTGAGCATTCTCCCCGCGCCCCCTAGCATATCCCCGAGCAAGAGACAGCCATGTACACTACAGGCCGCCAATAAGACACCTATTCCAACTTATGGCGAATCTTCCCTCACCCTCGACATAGGGCTTCGCCGAACCTTCCGATGGATATTTCTCGTCGCGGCTGTCTCTTACCCGATACTCGGCGCAGACTTCCTTCGTCACTACGATCTCCTGGTAGACATGCTTCATCTTCGGCTAATAGATGACACCACTCGCTTGACTGTGCAAGGCATTGAAATGAAGTCGTCACTTCTTCCGTCGATCATCCCTGATCCTCCTCTTTCTCCCTACGACAACCTTCTCAACGAGTTCAAGTGTCTAACATGTCCCAACAACTTTTCCCGACCCGTACCACATGACGTGACCCACCATATCGTAACGACGGGTGCTCCCACCTATGCTCGACCACGACGACTTGCTCCAGAACGTCTGAAGATCGCCAAGGCAGAGTTTGAACACATGCTGGAATTGGGCATCATTCGTCCTTCTTCGAGTCCATGGGCCTCGCCTCTGCATATGGTACCTAAAAAAGAGCCCGGAGACTGGCGACCTTGCGGCGACTACCGTGCCCTAAACAACGCCACACTACCAGACAGGTATCCGATACCACACATCCAGGACTTTTCGCTATCCCTTCACGGCTCAACCATTTTTTCGAAAATAGATCTCGTTAAGGCTTACCACCAGATACCGGTAGAACCTGCAGATGTTGCTAAGACGGCCATCACGACACCGTTTGGGCTGTTTGAGTACCTTCGAATGCCCTTCGGACTCAGGAATGCCGCCCAAACCTTCCAAAGGTTCATCGACACCGTCCTCAGAGGATTGCCTTTCTGCTTTGCCTATGTCGATGATCTCCTAATCTTCAGTCGAAACGAGACTGAACACACCCAACATCTGCGACTACTTTTCCAGCGCCTCGCCGAGTATGGTGTTAACATCAACAAAGGAAAATGCCAACTCGGGGCATCACATCTAGAATTTCTAGGCCACGAAGTAGATCAACACGACATACGACCCCTTCCAAGTAAAGTTCTGAGCGATCAGCGACTTCCCAACACCCACAACCATCCGCCACCTTCGCGAGTTCCTTGGACTGGTGAACTTTTATCGACGATTTGTTCCCCAAAGCGCTGAGATTCTGTTGCCCCTCACTTGTCTGCTGAAAGGGACCAAGGCACCCTCGTCTCCTGTGCAGTGGACACCGATCGCAGAACAAGCTTTCAGCCGAGCGAAGTTGGAACTAGCAAATGCGACGCTTCTGTCACATCCCCAGCACAACACTCCAACTAACATCATGGTAGACGCCTCCGACGTCGCCGCAGGAGCAGTCTTACAACAACTAATCGGCACTGTCTGGAAGCCAATTGCTTTCTTTTCAAGACAACTGACGTCGGCAGAACAACGTTACAGCACTTTCGGACGTGAGCTGTTAGCAATATACACTTCAATCCGCCATTTTCGAAATTTTCTTCAAGGAACAGAGTTCTTCGTGCTCACAGACCACAAGCCGCTCACGTATGCTCTACAAAATGGCACAGACGCACACTCACCTCGCGAAACACGGCACTTGGCTTATATTGCCGAATATACGACCGACATCCGCCATGTCAGAGGCATCGACAATCCTGTTGCTGACGCTTTGTCCCGGAGCACTCCAATTTCCTGCGGACTTGGCTTCCCTCCTGCTGTCGACTATGACGCAATAAGCCTTGCACAGCAGCAGGACCAAGAACTTAAACATCTACGCGAATTCCCTGGTCGGCTTGCCTTCGAGGAGTTACTTCCCTTCATCCACCACAGGAGTAGTCTGCGACGTCTCGACCGGTACACCAAGACCATTCATACCTACTAACTTTCGAAGGCAAGCTTTCGACTCCGTACACGGCTTATCTCATCCCGGTATTCGTGCCACTCAACATCCCTAATGACGAACGCTTCCTCTGGCCTGGAATCAGCAAAGATGTCCGAAGCTGGACTCGAACGCCTGCATTAACTGCCAAAAATCGAAGGTCAACGTCACACCTCTGCAGCGCTACAGGCATTTCCAACACGAGAAAGCGTTTCGACCACGTCACATCGATATCGTGGGACCCCTACCACCATCTGAGGGCTACCGATATCTTCTTACATGCGTGGATCGGTTCACCCGCTGTCAGAGGGCATTTCCCATTCAAGATATCCGAGCAGACACCGCTTGCACGTTCTAGTTCAAGGATGGGTGTCCGATTCGGCATCCCATCTACTCTCCACAACGGGACTGAGGACGTCAATTCGAGGCGCGCTTTCTCCGACAACTTCTATCACTCTTGGGAACAAAACGAATACGAACGACCGCCTGCCACCCTTCTGCAACTGGTCTCGTCGAGCGTTTTCTTAATGCGCATCGGAGCTGCGCGCTGGCTGCTAACAATCCAGCCCAAATAACTGGAACATAGCTTGCCGATCGTCACTCCTGGACTTCGGGCCGCTTTGAAGCAAGATCTCGGCTGTTGTCCAGCCGAGTTGGTATACGGGCATGCACCACGCCTGGCCACGGAGAATTTTCCCTCTGTGGCGTGGAAGTGAGCTAGCTCCTGATCCTATGACATACGCCAATCGGCTGCGAAGGATAATGCGTGAAATCTCCGGCCCACATCACCCCGTAAGCAAGCACACGGCTCCAGTGTCGCGTATCGAACGACCTTGGCGATCGCAGCACGTCGGCTTTCTACGCCGGGGCAATACTAAAAGATCGCTTCAACAACCATACACCGGGCCGCGCATAAGGTGCGCACAAGCCACAGAAGCCGGAGACTTTTACAGTCGACACAGTCGGACTTGCCCAGAAACCGTCGCCATTGGCCGCCTGAAACCCGATCGCCAGGAACACGCCTGTAGTACGAGACCATGCCATGCAGGTTTCCACCATTCCCGCTCTGACCGATCGCTGAAGTCACCGCCGCCTTACCTCACACCGTCCCTCGATCTGATCAAGCCTACACTGAACATCTCCTAATGCGCACAAGCCCCTCAAGAGATCCAACAGACCCAGCTCTGCTTATTCCGGAAAGCAACTGCAGAGACTCCGGTCAGTCTGGATCCTGAGACAACCAAACCTCTCGCATCAAACACTGGCGCACTATTATTCACCGCAACCAAACCAGTACACGCGATTCCCTCCTGCGCTCGCGCCTCGTCAGAGTGACCACGGCGTTTACCGCCATCCTACGAGTCATGCTGGCAACGCTACGGAGGGAGAGAGGAAGAGGGGAGGAGAGCTGTAGCTAGGGGCGCCGAGCGCCACGAAGAGAAGAAGAAGTGGGCAAGGCCGGGTGGCGCGCGACACTCGCGACGGAGCGTGCAGCACGGCCGACGATCTCGGTGGGTTCCGAAGGTATCCCTCATGGCGTTAGATATTGTGAAGTGTAAATAGTGTAAATAAACGTGTAGGGACCTACATTTGGTCACTACACTTCCTCCGTGCGCGAGAACGGTGAATTGCTGGACGCCATCACAGTACGGTCTTCCTGCTCGACGCAGGGACGAGCCAATGCGGTGTGAGAGCACATTCGGCTTTTCAAAGCTGGGAGGAACACAGGCATCGCGAGTCTTCCTTCCTTCCTTGTGCGGAATGGTGAATTTGCGCGGACGCCGTCGACATTGCGGTCTTCCTGCACGACGCGGGGACGAGCCAACGGCGAGAGAGCACGATTCGCATTTGAAAGCTGCGAGAAACACAAGCATCACGGTCTTCCTTCCTTCCGTGCGCGGAACGGTGAATTTGCTGCGGACGCCATCGCATTACGGTCTTCCTGCTCGACGCGGGGACGAGCCAACGGTGTGAAGCACATTCGCCTTTTCAAAGCTGCGAGAAACACAACCATCGCGGTCTTCGCTTCCTTCCGTGCGCGGAACGGTGAATATGCCGCGGACGCCATTACATACGGTCTTCCTGATTGACACGGGGACGAGCAAACGGTGTGAGAGCACATTCGCCTTTTCAAAGCTGCGGAGGAACACAAGCATCGCGGTCTTCCTTCCTTCCGTGCGCGAAATGGTGAATTTGCCGGACGCCAAACATTACGATCTTCCTGCTCGACGCAGGGGACGAGCCAACGGTGTGAGCACATTCGCCGTTTTCAAAGCTGCGAGAAACGCAAACCATCGCGGTCTTCGCTTCCTTCCGTGCGCGGAACGGTGAATATGCGCGGACGCCATTACATTACGGTCTTCCTGATTGACCTGGGGACGAGCCAACGGTGTGAGATTACATTCGGCTTTTCAAAGCGGCGAGTGGAACACAGGCATCGCGGTCTTCCCCTTCCGCCGTGCGCGGAATGGCGACATTATGCGCGGACGCCATTACATTAGAGGTCTTCCTGCTCGACGCGGGGACGAGCCAACGGTGTGGAGAGCACATTCGCCTTTTCAAAGCTGCGAGAAACACAACCATCGCGGTCTTCCTTCCTTCCGTGCGCTGAACGGTGAATATGCGCGGACGCCATTACATTACGGTCTTCCTGGTCGACGCGGGACACGAGCCAACGGTGTGAGAGCACATTCGGCATTTCAAAGCTGCGAGGAACACAGGCATCGCGGTCTTCCTTCCTTCCGTGCGCGGAAGGGTGAATTTGCGCGGACGCCATCACATTACGGTCTTCCTGATTGACACGGGAACGACAGCCAACGGTGTGAGAGCACATTCGCCTTTTCAAAGCTGCGAGGAACACAATCATCGCGGTCTTCCTTCCTTCAATGCGCGGAATGGTGAATTTGCGCGGACGCCATCACATTACGGTCTTCCTGATCGACACGGGGACGAGCCAACGGTGTGAGAGCACATTCGCCTTTTCAAAGCCGCGAAGAACACAAGCATCGCGGTCTTCCTCCTTCCAGTGCGCGGAATGGTGAGATTTGCACGCGACGCCATCACATTACTAGGTCTTCCTCCTCGACACGGGGACGAGCCAACGGTGTGAGAGCACATTCGGCTTTTCAAAGCTGCAAGGAACACAGGCATCGTGGTCTTCCTTCCTTCCGTGCGCGGAATGGTGAATTTGCGCGGACGCCAAACATTACGGTCTTCCTGCTCGACACGGGGACGAGCCAACGGTGTGGAGAGCACATTCGCCTTTTCAAAGCTGCGAGGAACACAAGCATCGCGGTCTTCCTTCCTTCCGTGCGCGGAATGGTGAGTTTGCGCGGACGCCAGACATTACAGTCTTCCTGCTCGACGCGGGGACGAGCCAACGGTGTGAGAGCACATTCGCCTTTTCAAAGCTGCGAGGAACACAATCATCGCGGTCTTCCTTCCTTCAATGCGCGGAATGGTGAATTTGCGCGGACGCCATCACATTACGGTCTTCCTGCACGACGCGGGGACGAGCCAACGGTGTGAGAGCACATTCTCATTTTCAAAGCCGCGTGAGGAACACAAGCATCGCGGTCTTCCTTCCTTCCGTGCACGGAACGGTGAATATGCGCGGACACCATTACACTACGGTCTTCCTGCACGACGCGGGGACCGAGCCAACGGTGTAGAGAGCACATTCGCCGTTTCAAAGCTGCGAGGAACACAATCAGCGCGGTCTTCCTTCCTTCCGTCCGCGGAATGGTGAATTTGCGCGGACGCCATCACATGTACGGTCTTCCTGCTCGACACGGGACGAGCCAACGGTGTGAGAGCACATTCGCCTTTTCAAAGCTGCGAGGAACACAAGCATCGCGGTCTTCCTTCCTTCCGTGTGAGGAACGGTGAATATGCGCGGACGCCATTACATTACGGTCTTCCTGCTCGACGCGGGGACGAGCCAATGGAGTGAGAGCACATTCACATTTTCAAAGCCGTGAGGAACACAAGCGTCGCCGGTCTTCCTACCTTCCGTGCGCGGAACGCTGACTTTGCGCGGACGAAATTACATTGCAGTATTCCTGCATGACGCGGTCACGAGCCAATGGTGTGAGGGCACATTCGGCTTTTCAAAGCCGCGAGGAACACAAGCGTCGCGGTCTTCCTCACCTTCCGTGCACGGAATGGTGAATTTGCGCGGACGCCATCACATTACGGTCTTCCTGCTCGACGCGGGGACGAGCCAACAGTGTGAGAGCACATTTGCCTTTTCAAAGCCGCGAGGAACACAAGCGTCGCCGGTCTTCCTTCTCTTCCGTGCGCGGAATGATGAACGTAGCGCGGACTCCATTACATTGGCGGTCTTCCTGCTCGACGCGGGGACGAGCCAACGGTGTGAGAGCACATTCGCCTTTTCAAAGCCGCCGAGGATCACAAGCGTCGCGGTCTTCCCTTCCTTCCGTGCGCGGAATGATGAATTTGCGCGGACGCCATTACATTGACGGTCTTCCTGCTCGACGCGGGGACGAGCCAACGGTGTGAGAGCACATTCGCCTTTTCAAAGCCGCGAGGAACACAAGCGTCGCGGTCTTCCTTCCTTCCGTGCGCGGAATGGTGACGTTGCGCGGACGCCATCTCCTGGCGGTCTTGCTGCTCGACGCAGAATCCAGCCAATGGTGAGAGAGCACATTCGCCGCTTTCAAAAACCCGAGGACACAATATTCGCCGGCTTCCTCCTTCCGTGCGCGGAACGCTGACTTTGCGCGGACGCCATCTCCTGGTGGTGCTTCCTGCTCGACGCGGAATACAGCCAATCGTGAGAGAGCACAATCGCCATTCCCAAGCCCCAAGGGACACAAGATTCGCCGGCATCCTCCCTTCAGTGCGCGCAACGCTGACGTTGCCCTGACGCCATCTCCTGGCGGTCTTCCTGCCCGACGCGGGAATCCAGTCAATGGTGAGAGAGCATATTCGCCGTTTCAAAGCCCCGAGGGACACAAGATTTGCCGGCTTCCTCGCTTCCGTGCGCGGAACGCTGACGTTGCCCGGACGCCATCTCCTGGCGGTCTTCCTGCTCGACGCAGAATCCAGCCAATGGTGAGAGAGCACGATTCGCCGTTTCAAAACCCCGAGGGACACAATATTCGCCGGTCTTCACCATGCGTCTTCCGCTGAGGTCGGAACGCTCGACTTCTTGCAGCGGACGCCATCTCCTGGCGGTCTTCCTGCTCGACGCGGAATCCAGTCAATGGTGATAGAGCACATTCGCCATTCCCAAGCCCTCAGGGACACAAAATTCGCCGGCTTCCTCCCTTCCGTGCGTAGAACGCTGACTTTGCGTGGACGCCATCCCATATCGGTCTCCTGCTCCACGCGGAGTCCAGCCAACCGTGAGAGAGCACATTTGCCTTTTCAAAGCCGCGAAGAACACAAGTGTTGCCGGTCTTCCTTCCTTCCATGCGTGGAACGGTAGAATTTCCGCGGTAGCCATATCTATAACTGTCTTCCTGCTCGACGCGGAGTCAAGCCAACGGTGAGAGAGCACATTTGCCTTTCCAAAGCCGCCAGGAACACAAATATCGCGGTCTTCCTCCCTTCCGTCCACGGAACGGTGAATTTCCGCGGAAGCCATGTTATAACTGTCTTCCTGCTCGACGCGGAGTCAAGCCAACGGTGAGAGCGCACATTCGCCTATTCAATACCGGGAGGTAAGTACACTAGTGGCGGGGTCTTCCTCCTTCTGTGATCGGGAACGCTGACTTTGCGCGGACGCCATAAAGCCGCGAGCAACACAAACGTTTCGGTCTTCCTCCCTTCCGTGCACGGAACGCTGACGTTGACCGTACGCCATCTCCTGGCGGTCTTCCTGCTCGACGCAGAATCCAGCCAACGGTGAGATAGCACATTCGCCGTTCAAAGCCCCGAGGGACACAAGATTCGCCGGCTTCCTCCCTTCCGTGGGCGGAACGCTGACTTTGCGCGGACGCCATCTCATGGCGGTCTTCCTGCTCGACGCGGAATCCAGCCAATAGTGAGAAAGCACATTCGCCGCTTCAAAGCACCAAGGGACACAAGATTCGCCGGCATCCCTCCTTTCCGTGCGCGGAACGCTGACGTTGCGCGGACGCCATCTCCTGGCGGTCTTCCTGCTTAATACGGAATCCAGCCAATGGTGAGAGAGCACATTCGCCGTTTCAAAGCCCCGAGGGACACTAAATTCGCCGGCCTCCTCCCTTCCGCGCGCGGAACGCTGATGTTGCCCGGACGCCATCTCCTGGCGGTCTTCCTGCTCGACGCGGATTCCAGCCAATGGTGAGAGAGCACATTCGCCGTTTCAAGCCCCAAGGGACACAAGATTCGCCGCCTTCCTTCCTTCCGTGCGCGGAACACTGACGTTGCGCGGGCGCCATCTCCCTGGCGGTCTGCCCGCTCGACTCGGAATCCAGTCAATGGGGGAGAGAGCACATTCGCCGTTTCAAAGCCCCGAGGGACACAAGATTCGCCGGCTTCCTCCCTTCCGTGCGCGGAACGCTGACGTTGCGCGGACGCAATCTCCTGGCGGTCTTCGTGCTCGACGCGGAATCCAGTCAATGGCGAGAGAGCACATTAGCCGTTTCAAAGCCCCAAGGAACACAAGATTCGCCGGCTTCCTCCCTTCCGTGCGCGGAACGCTGACGTTGCGCGAACGCCATCTCCTGGCGATCTTCCTGCTCGACGCGGTATCCAGTCAATGGTGAGAGAGCACATTCGCCGTTTCAAGTCCCCAAGGGACACTAGATTCGCCGGCTTCCTCCCTTCCGTGCACGGAACACTGACTTTTCCCGGATGCCATCTCCTGGCGGTACTGCCTGCTCGACGCGGGAATCCAGTCATTGGTGAGAGAACACATTCGGCGATTCAAAGCCCCGATCGACACAAGATTCGCCGGCTTCATGCCTTCCGTGGGTGGAACGATGACGTTGCACGGGCGCCATCTCCTGGCGGTCTGCCTGCTCGACTCGGAATCCAGTCAATAGGAGAGAGCACATTCGCCGTTTCAAAGCCCCGAGGGACACAAGATTCGCCGGCTTCACTCCCTTCCGTGCGCGGAACGCTGACGTTGCGCGGACGCAATCTCCTGGCGGTCTTCGTGCTCGACGCGGAGTTCAGCCAATGATGAGAGAGCACAGTAGCCGTTTCAAAGCCCCAAGGAACACAAGATTCGCCGGCTTCCTCCCTTCCGTGCGCGGAACTTTGACGTTGCCCTTACCGCCATCTCCTGGCGATCTTCCTGCTCGACGCGGAATCCAGTCAATGGTGAGAGAGCACATTCGCCGTTTCAAATCCCCAAGGGACACTAGATTCGCCGGCTTCCTCCCTTCCGTGCACGGAACACTGACTTTTCCCGGACGCCATCTCCTGGCGGTCTGCCTGCTCGACGCGGAATCCAGTCAATGGGGAGAGAGCACATTCACCGTTTCAAAGCCCCGAGGGACACAAGATTCGCCGGCTTCCTCCCTTCCGTGCAGGAACGATGACGTTGCGCGGACGCAATCTTCCTGGCGGTCTTCCTGCTCGACGCGGAATCCAGTCAATGGTGAGAGGGCACATTCGACGTTTCAAAGACCAAGGGACACAAGATTCGCCAGCTTCCTCCTTCCGTGCGCGCAACGCTGACGTTGCCCGGACGCCATCTCCTGGCGGTCTTCCTGCTCGACGCAGAATCCAGCCAATGGTGAGAGAGCCCATTCGCCGTTTCAAAACCCCGAGGGACACAAGATTCGCCGGCTTCCTTCCTTCCGTGAGCGGAACGCTGACGTTGCGCGGGCGCCATCTCCTGGCGGTCTTCCTGCTCGACGCGGAAAACAGCCAATCGTGAGAGAGCACAATCGCCATTCCCAAGCCCCGAGGGACACAAGATTCGCCGGCTTCCTCCGCTTCCGTGCGCGCAACGCTGACGTCGCCGGACGCCATCTCCTGGCGGTCTTCCTGCCGACGCGGAATCCAGTCAATGGCGAGAGAGCACATTCGCCGTTTCAAAGCCCCGAGGGACACAAGATTTGCCGGCTTCCTTCCATCCGTGCGCGTAACGCTGACGTTGCACGGACGCCATCTCCTGGCGGTCTTCCTGCTCGACGCAGAATCCAGCCAATGGTGAGAGAGCACATTCGCCATTTCAAAACTCACGAGGGACACAAGATTCGCCGGCTTCCTCCCTTCCGTGCGCGGAACGCTGACGTTGCCCGGACGCCATCTCCTGGCGGTCTTCCTGCTCGACGCAGAATCCAGCCGATGGTGAAAGCACATTCGCTTATTTTAAAACCCCGAGGGACACAATATTTGCCGGCTTCCTCCCTTCCGTGCGCGGAACGCTGACGTTGCGCGGACGCCATCTCCTGGCGGTCTTCCTGCTCGACGCGGAATCCAGTCAATGGTGAGAGAGCACAATCGCCGTTTCAAAGCCCCAAGGGACACAAGATTCGCCGGCTTCCTCCCTTCCGTACCTGGAACTGACGTTGCCCGACGCCATTTCCTGGCGGTCCTTCTGCTCGACGCGGAATCCTGTCAATGGTGAGAGAGCACATTCGCCGTTTCGAAGTCCCGAGGGACACCAAGATTCGCCGCTTTCCTGCCTTCCGTGGGCGGAACGCTGACCTTGCGCGGACGCCATCTCCTGGCGGTCTTCCTGCTCGACGCGGAATCCAGTCAATGGTGATAGAGCACATTCGCCATTCCCATGCCCTAGGGACACACAATTCGCCGGCTTCCTCCCTTTCGGTATGTAGAACGCTGACGTTGCCCGGACGCCATCTCCTGGCGGTCTTCCTGCTCGACGCGGAATCCTGTCAGAGGTGAAAGAGCACATTCGACGTTTGAAAGCCCCGAGGGACACAACATTCGCCGCCTTCCTGCCTTCCGTGGGCGGAACGCTGACGTTGCGCGGGCGCCATCTCCTGGCTGTCTTCCTGCTCGGCACTGGAATAGAACCAATCGTGAGAGAGCACATTCGCCATTCCCAAGCCCCGAAGGACACAAGATTCGCCGGCTTCCTCCCTTCCGTGCGCGCAACGCTGACGTTGCCCGGACGCCATCTCCCGGCGGTCTTCCTGCTCGACGCGGAATCCACCCAGGCAGCACACAGTATTGTCGCGATATTCGCCTCGGGTCGGGAAAGTCGTGCTAATGCTGCCGAATATTTTAGTTGTATCGGAAAAGTCGTGCCGTTACTAATTTGATACTGCCAATGTCGACGGAATATCACGAATATCGCGCAGACGGAATCCTGATCTATATGGTACACGAACCCTGTTTTTTTCTGACTGTCGTCTTGAATCGGCATTAACTGCGCAGTATTGGGCATTTTCAGCCGATTCGAAAATGACATTGAAAGAATGCCGGTATCTTTTCGACACTGCCGATGTTCACGGAATATCTGTTATATTACGCCGCCGCAATCGTGATATTCATGTCATACAAACCGTTTTTCCCTGAATGGCGCTTCGGAATCGGCAATAACTGTGCAGTATTAGGCATTTTCGGCCGATCCGAAAACGATGTGAAACAAAATGGCCTCCATTTTCAGCCATAATTTAGGATATCTTTTTATTTCAGCAATCAGTTATAGATTTACAACAACAGAAATTTACATACACCAGAAATATGCGATAGTGGTAAATCACGCACCAATTTGTCTAAAGCGAAAATTGCTATATTTGATTTCAGACAAGTTAGAGCAGGCAATTTAGTTAGTGATGAAAATATGACTGTGACACGTTCGCGTCTTCTCCCTTCAACTGACGCGCCCCATGCGGATACGAGAAGTGAGGTAGGAACGCGTCGTTTTCTCCCTTCGAAGCAGACGGGAGAAAGTTTCCGCCTTCCTGCCTCATTTCCTTTCGGTTTCGTCTTTCGAGCACGTCGTGCGCATTGTTTATTAAATATTATTGTGCTGATTGAGCTTCAGCGGCAGCGAAGGCCGGCATTAATTAAGTCTCCCAGTCCAAACGTGCAGAACATTTCAGTCGCATTGACGTTTTTACCATTAATTTTATCAAACGATCAAACGAAGCCAATGGAAACTGCGCCTGCAGCGCAACGCACACTGGGCTAAGATGGCCACCTCCGAATTTCGGAACGAAGTTTCGACGTTGCCGACATTATGGAAACCGCGGAAACTGCATACAAAAAGTAGGTTTTGCTGCCGGGTGCCTGGTGCCTTCTGTGCTGAGTTCAGTTCTGCTTTCCAAAGCCGAGTGCTAAACGGGAATCAACGAGATTTTGTATTTCTTCGTGTCACCATTATAGCAGCAACATCGCGATGACAGTGTTGTGCGTTGTGAACAGAAGACTGGAATCATCGTCGAAGTGACCGTGTGTTAGCATATTAGTGGTGTAACAACAAGATGAGATGACGTAAACTGTAGTGAATGGATGCCCGAAACTTTACGTCCAGTTTACACCGCTGATCGGGCCGTGATCGGAGGGGCCGGGATGTCGCAGGTTGATATTCCATTTAGCATTGACGAGTTTAAGACGGCTTAAGTGATTACGGTGCAATCGATTGACGTGCGGATAGTCATGTAGGAACGCTGCAGTGGTCTGGACAATGTGACGGTCGTCTGCGATGTCCTGTAGTCTCCTGACCAGTAATGGAAATATGAGAGAAAGTAGAGATACTTACAGTTTGGAATCTTAGCATTAAGGAAGGATGGTAGGTTAAATCGTCAAAAAAGGATCCTTTATTTTGCTGTTTAAATATACTACAAGTCCGGAGAAACTGCCCACAAGTCGCATGATGGGATGAACTCTACACATCTTTGAGCTCACTAGGACGTAGATCCGTACACTTAACACCTGCCGCAAGTAGCGGCTTTGATTGCATTCAAGTTGATCAAAAACGATTTCTCTGCCCGTGAAGCTTCGCTTCCACTTGAGCGAATACCCCTCTACAAAAATTAATTCCAGCGACAGATAAAGCTCGCACGCGAACAGCACAGAAAAAATACTGCAATAGATATATTGGCTACAACGTGCCGTACCGCAGAGAAAACATACGCTTGGAATTGCACTGGAGCTGCTTGATTTGGTGGCTTTCAAATAATTACGTGATGAGCGCTTATTGTTTACTAAGAGATTCATCCCCTGAGCCGTTTGAAAATACGGTCAGAGGCATGACAATACTGAGAACGAATCAACAAACTGGAAATATTACTTATTGCGTAAGTGGTCACTGAGAAAATCCGTCCGTTCAAAATAACCAGTATAAAAGGCGGAAACGCAGAGCTCAGGAATAGTGATCAGGTAAGTGTGCTGTTGTATTGATGATAAATAAAACTGCGCGCCGACTTGACATAACAAAATAAACAATTTAATCAGACGTTTCGTCTCCCATGCAGGAGACATCATCAGTCAAACCTGCAAGCAAGAATGAGAAAAAACTTCGACAGTCCTATTGAAATAGGACTGTCGAAGATTTTTTCTCATTCCTGCTTGGAGAGTTTCACTGATGATGTCTCCCGCATGGGAGACGAAATGTTTGATTAAATTGTTTATTTTGTTATGTCAAGTCGGCGCAGTTTTATTGATCATTATCGGTCCCGGCTTCTGGAATATTTTTGTTGTATTGATGTTCGTATGTGCCGTGTATGTGAATGCGCTCAATGCATCATGCTCAGCTGATGCTTGAAGTATCCGTAGTGTATCTACACGTGTGTACAATAAATGTGGTGCCCTAAGCTGCAAGATTGCTGAAGAGCCATTGCAGCATGAGCAAATAAAAATATTTTTGCAACATATGTGGGCGGTATCTAGCGCGACGCTCCAAGTACTCTATAGATATACGTGCAATATCCGGCGGGTGCTAAGACGACACTGTCAGTACTGGATTGACACAGCGATGTCCGGCGTATGCTCAGCCGACGCTGCTAGTACGCCATAGAGGTACGGGATGTCAGGCGGAGTACTCAGCCGATGCTGGCAGTACTCCAGTGATATTGTGCTGGTGCTGCCCCGGTTTCGAAACGATATTGTCTAGACATCGTGTGGATGGGAAAAACCACATATTTCGGAGTATTCGCCACAAATATTGTGTTGATACTCCCCGAATATTCTTGTGCCGCTTGGGCAGTCAATGGTGAGTGAGCACATTCGCTTGTTTAAAGCCCCAAGGGACACAAAATTCGCCGGCTTCCTCCTTTCTGTACTTGGGACACTGACGCGTCTCTACCGCCATCTCCTGGCGGTCTTCCTGCTCGACGCGGAATCCTGTCAATTGATAGAGAGCATATCCGCCGTTTCAAAGCCCCGAGGGACACAAGATTCACCGGCTTCCTCCCCTTCCGTGCGCGGAACGCTGACGTTGCCGCGTACGCCATCTCCTGACGGTCTTCCTGCTCGACGCGGAATCCAGTCTATGGTGAGAGACACAATCACCGTTTCAAAGCCCCAAGGGTCACAAGGTTCGCCGGCTTCTTCAATCCGTGCGCGGAACGCTGACTTTGAGCGGACGCCATCTCCTGGCGGTCTTCCTGCTCGACGCGGAATCCAGTCAATGGTGAGAGTGCACATTCGCCGTTTCAAAGCCCCGAGGGACACGAAATTCGCCGGCTTCCTTCGCTTCCGTGCGCGGAACGCTGACTTGCGCGGATGCCATCTTCTGGCGATCTTCCTGCTCGACGCGGAATCCAGCCAATGGTGAGAGTGCACATTCGCCGTTTCAAAGCTCCGAGGACACAAGATTCGCCGGCTTCTCCCTTCGTGCGCGGAACGCTGACGTTTCGCGGACGCCATCTCTGGCGGTCTTCCTGCTTGACGCGGAATCCAGTCAATGATGAGAATGCACATTCGCCGTTTCAAACCCCTAGGGACACAATCTTCGCCGACTTTCTCCCTACCGTGCGCGGAACGCTGACTTTGCGCGGATGCCATCTCCTGGCGGTCATCCTGCTCGACGCGGAATCCAGTCAATGGTGAAAGTGCACATTCGCCGTTCAAAGCTCCGAGGGACACAAGATTCGCCGGCTTCCTCCTTCCCGTGGGCAGAACGCTGACGTTTCGCGGACGCCACCTCCTGGCGGTCTTCCTGCTCGACGCGGAATCCAGTCAATGGTGAAAGTGCACATTCGCCGTTCAAAGCTCCGAGGGACACAAGATTAGCCGGCTTCCTCCTTCCGCAGCGCGGAACGCTGACTATGCGCGGATGCCATCTTCTGGCGGTCTTCCTGCTCGACGCGGAATCCAGCCAACGGTGAGAGTGCACATTCGCCGTTTCAAAGCTCCGAGGGACGCAAGATTCGCCGAGCTTCCTCCACTTCGTGCGCGGAACGCTGACGTTTCGCGGACGCCATCTCCTGGTGGTCTTCCTGCTCGACGCGGAATCCAGTCAATGGTGAGAGTGCACATTCGCCGTTTCAAAGCCCCGAGAGACACAAGATTCGCCGGCTTCCGCCATTCCGTGCGCGGAACGCTGACTTTGCGCGGATGCCATCTTCTGGCGGTCTTCCTGCTCGACGCGGAATCCAGTCAATGGTGAGAGTGCACATTCGCCGTTTCAAAGCCCGAGGGACACAAGATTCGCCGGCTTCCTCCTTCCGTGAGCGGAACGCTGACGTTGCGCGGACACCATTTCCTGGCGTTTTCCTGCTCGACGCGGAATCCAGCCAATGGTGAGAGACAGATTCGCCGTTTTAAAGCCCCGAGGATACAAGATTCGCCGGCTTCCTTCCTTCCGTGCGCGGACGCTGACTTTGCGCGGATGCCATCTTCTGGCGGTCTTCTTGCTCGACGCGGAATTCATCCAATGGTGAAGAGCACATTCGCCGTTTCAAAGCCCCGAGGACACAAGATTCGCCGGCTTCCTTCCTTCCGTTGGCGGAACGCTGACTTTGCGCGGATGCCATCTTCTGGCGGTCTTCCTAATCGACGCGGAATCCATCCAATGATGAGAGAGCACATTCGCCGTTTCAAAGCCCCGAGGGACACAAGATTCGCCGGCTTCCTTCCTTCCGTTGGCGGAACGCTGACTTTGCGCGGATGCCATCCTCTGGCGGTGCTTCCTGCTCCACGAGGAATCCAGCCAATGGTGAGAGAGTACATTCGCCGTTTCAAAGCCCCGAGGGACACAAGATTCGCCGAGCTTCGCTTCCTTCCGTTGGCGGAACGCTGACGCTGTGTGGACACTATTCCTGGCGGTTTTCCTGCTCGACGCGGAATCCATCCAATGGTGAGCTAGTACTCGCCGTTTCAAGCCCCGAGGGACACAAGATTCGCCGCGCTTCCTTCCTTCCGTTGGCAGAACGCTAACTTTGCGCGGATGCCATCCTCTGGTGGTCTTCCTGCTCGACGAGGAGTCAATGCCAATGGTGAGAGAGCACATTCGCCGTTTCAAAGTCCCGAGACACACTGACTCGCCTGCTTCCTTCCTTCCGTTGGCGGAACGCTGACGTTGCGCGGACGCCATCTCCTGGCGGTCTTCCTGCTCGACGCGGAATCCAGTCAATGATGAGAATGCACATTCGCCGTTTCAAAACCCCTAAGGACACAATCTTCTGCCGGCTTTCTCCCTACCGTGCGCGGAACGCTAACTTTGCGCGGATGCCATCTCCTGGCGGTCATCCTGCTCGACGCGGAATCCAGTCAATGGTGAAAGTGCACATTCGCCGTTCAAAGCTCCGAGGACACAAGATTCGCCGGCTTCCTTCCTTCCGTGCGCGGAACGCGACGTTTCGTGGACGCCATCTCCTGGCGGTCTTCCTGCTCGACGCGGAATCCAGTCAATGGTGAGAGTGCGCATTCGCCGTTCAAAGCTCCGAGGACACCAAGATTCGCCGGCTTCCTCCCCTTCCGTGCGCGGAACGCTGACGTTTCGCGGACGCTCATCTCCTGGCGGTCTTCCTGCTCGACGCGGAATCCAGTCAATGATGAGTGCACATTCCGCCGTTTCAAAGCTCGAGGGACACAAGATTCGCCAGCTTCCTCCCTTCCGTGCGCGGAACGCCGACTATGCGCGGATGCCATCTTCTGGCGGTCTTCCTGCTCGACGCGGAATCCAGCCAATGGTGAGATGCACATTCGCCGTTTCAAAGCTCCGAGGACGCAAGTTCGCCGGCTTCCTCCCTTCCCGTGCGCGGAACGCTGACGTTTCGCTGGACGCCATCTCCTGGCGGTCTTCCTGCTCGGCGCGGAATCCAGTCAATGGTGAGAGTGCACATTCGCCGTTTCAAAGCCCCGAGGGACTCAAGATTCGCCGGCTTCCGCCATTCCGTGCGCGGAGCGGCTGACTGCGCGGATGCCATCTTCTGGCGGTCTTCCTGCTCGACGCGGAATCCAGTCAATGGTGAGAGTGCACATTCGCCGTTTCAAAGCTCCGAGGGACACAGAATTCGCCGGCTTCCTCCTTCCGTGAGCGGAACGCTGACGTTGCGCGAGACACCATTTTCTGGCGGTTTTCCTGCTCGACGCGGAATCCAGCCAATGGTGAGAGAGCAATTCGCCGTTTTAAAGCCCCAGAGGATACAAGATTCGCCAGCTGCCTTCCTTCCGTGCGCGGAACGCTGAGTTTGCGCGGATGCCATCTTCTGGCGGTCTTCTTGCTCGACGCGGAATTCATCCAATGGTGAGAGAGCGCATTCGCCGTTTCAAAGCCCCGAGGGACACAAGATTCGCCGGCTTCCTTCCTTCCGTTGGCGGAACGCTGACTTTGCGCGGATGCCATCTTCTGGCGGTCTTCCTAATCGACGCGAATCCATCCAATGATGAAGCACATTCGCCGTTTCGGCCCCGAGGACACAAGATTCGCCGGCTTCCTTCCTTCCGTTGGCAGAACGCTGACTTTGCGCGGATGCCATCCTCTGGCGGTCTTCCTGCTCCACGAGGAATCCAGCCAATGGTGAGAGAGCACATTCGCCGTTTCAAAGCCCCGAGGGACACAAGATTCGCCGGCTTCCTTCCTTCCGTTGGCGGAACGCTGACGTTGCGCGGACACCATTTCCTGGCGGTTTTCCTGCTCGACGCGGAATCCATCCAGCGATGAAGTGACATTCGCCGTTTCAAAGCCCCGAGGACACAAGATTCGCCGGCTTCCTTCCTTCCGTTGGCGGAACGCAGCTTTGCGCGGATGCCATCTCGGTGGTCTTCCCTGCTCGACGAGGGTCCAGCCAATGGTGAGAGAGCACATTCGCCGTTTCAAAGTCCCGAGGTTACATGACTCGCCTGCTTCCTTCCTTCCGTTGGCGGAACGCTGACGTTGCGCTGGACCACCATTTCCTGAGCGGTTTTCCTGCTCGACGCGGAATCCAGCCAATGGTGAGAGAGCACATTCGCCGTTTTAAAGCCCCGAGGATACAAGATTCGCCGGCTTCCTTCGCTTCCGTGCGCGGAACGCTGACTTTGCGCGGATGCCATCTTCTGGCGGTCTTCCTGCTCGGCGCGGAATCCATCCAATGGTGAGAGAGCGCATTCGCCGTTTCAAAACCCCGAGGGACACAAGATTCGCCGGCTTCCTTCCTTCCGTAGGCGGAACGCTGATTTGCGCATATGCCATCCTCTGGCGGTCTTCCTGCTCGACGAGAAATCCAGCCAATGGTGAGAGAGCCCATTCGCCGTTTCAAAGCCTCGAGGGACACAAGATTCGCCGGTTCCTCCCTTCCGGGCTAGGAACGCTGATGTTGCGCGGACGCCATCTCCTGGCGGTCTTCCTGTCCACGTGGAATCCAGCCAATGGTGAGAGAGCACATTCGCCGTTTCAAAGCCCCGAGGGACACAAGATTCGCCGGCTTCCTCGCTTCCGTGGGCGGAACGCTGACTTTGCGCGGACGCCATCTCCTGGCGGTCTTCCTGCTCGACGCGGAATCCAGCGAATCGTGAGAGAGCACATTCGCTGTTTCAAAGCCCCAAGGGACAGAGTACTTCGTTCCTCTGTTCCGTGCGCACAACGGTGCCTCTGCAAGGAAGCCATCTCCTAAATGTCTTCCGGCTTGGCGCGGTGGCCAGCCAATGGTAAGAGAGCACATTCGCCACACCTTGCGTTTTCTTTGGTCGTGGTTCACAAGCGTTCCGGTCTCCTTATCAGTCATGACTGCCAGAAACACCCTGAAGAAAGACAGCGATTTAAGCAACAAGACCAAGTTCAACACGGAGCAACTTTGCCGCCTCCTCGAATTCTGCCTGAGTACCACGTATTTCAGCTTCAACTGAGAGTACTTTAAGCAGACCAGTGGAACCGCAATGGGGTCTCCATCTCTGTCGTCACGGGAAACCTGTGCAAGACAGCCAAAGAACAAAAGGTTCCCCAATCGTTTGCTGCAAGCCCCAAGGTGTTTCTAAGATGTGTGGACGACCGCTTCTTTGTCATGAACAAGTCACAAGTAGACACTTTTTGACACAACTCAATTCGATCAAGCCTAACATCTAGTTCACCTTGGACCGGGAAACAAAGAAGACCTCACGTTTCTCGATGTGCTTGTACAAAGGCAGGGAGACCATCTCCAGTTCCCAGTTAACCGAAAAGCAACACACACCGGAAGATACTTACAATTTAACTCGAACCACCTTAAAGAGTAATAAAGTACTGGTGGTTAACACGCTCCTATCAAGTGCTAAGAACCTTTGCTCAACTGATTCTGACCTACGAAAAGAAGAAACCATCGTTTGCGACCTCAAGAAGAACAGATATACGGGCAGCTTCATGCACCGCATTGCCCGTCGTCAAAATCGAAGTTGACAACACCGCCAGTCACAGGTTGATACGAAACGCCGGCCAACCAAATGCCTCACCATCCCATACATCAAGATAACAAATGAAGCCCTGGCACAGGTGCTAGCAAAGAAGGGCATTCAGATGGCCCGCAAGCCAATTTCAACCCTTGAAAGCTTTATGGCACGACCAAGCGATCGGCCCCCTAAAGAGAAACCGCAAGGTGTGGTGTACGAGATTCTCTTCTTGGAGTGCTCGTCCTCGTACATCGGCGAAACGAGGAACTATCATGAACGGATTCGTCAACAGAAGGCTGATGTGCGCAGCTTCGATCAAGAGCACAGCGTGGTTGCTGAGCATTGTGAAAAAATGACCTCCGCATTGACTTCCTAAACACGCGCATCCTGGACATCCAAACTAATCTCGCCGGAGGCTCTTCCTTGAATATTGACACATTCAGTCCACGGGAACAAACATTACTAGGTCACTTGACGCACTGCCATCTGTATATGTGAACGGGCTCCAACATGTGTCCTCAAAACGATCAAAGAGGAATAAAATGGGGTTGTGCACATTCGCCTCCGTCATAGAGGAAGAAAAAAGATTGCGCCCCCGTGCTCTATTGTTGCTCCTTAAGAAGAAGCCGAACCGGTTGCGAAACGTTGGGCCCTGATTTAGGAATTGGTTGGTCGTCATATTTTAATATTCCTTGTCTTATTCATCAGAGTACATTGCCGTGGCCTTGTTCACTTCCTCAGACACGTGGAGTAAATCATCCCGACGAATACTCTGAATACGTGTGACTTCGGCCAGAGAGCAGGGTCTGATAGTTTGCCGAAGTCCACGGCAGGTACACTGACATGAAATGACGAGTGGGTGGCATAGCGGGTCTACCACTGGCGACACTCAGTTTCTCGACCCCGACGCAAGACAGATGAGTGAGGATATCTTCGAAGGTTGTGTCCGGCGCTAACTTGGTCACGGAAATGCTCTAAGGCCTGCCGACGGGGAGTAACAATCAACCTGCAGGTCTCCCTTATTGAAAAAAGAAGCGATTCAAAAACAGTTTGGATATAAACTGGCCAAACCCGAAATTAACTGGTTAAATTAACCTCCACGTTGAAGTTGGTCCTGTTGCTTAAATCGCTGTCTTTCTTCAGGGTGTCTCTGGCAGTCATGACTGCTAAGGAGACTGGAACGCTTGTGAACCACGACCAAAAGATCGGCCCCTAAAGAGAAAGCTCAAGGTGTGTACGAGATTCTCTGCGCGGAGTGCCCGTCCTTATGCATCGGCGAAACAAAGAACTATCATGAACGGATTCGTCAACACAAGGCTGATGTGCGCAACTTCAATCAAGAGCGAAGCGCGATTCCTGAACACTGTGAAATAAATGACCACCGCCTTGACTTTCTAAACACGGGCATCCTGGACATCAAAACTAATCTTCCCCGGAGGCTCTTCCTTGAATCTTGGCACATTCAGACAACGCCAACAAACATTATTATGTCTCTTGGCGCACTGCCATTTGTGTATGTGAACGGGCTCCACCATGTGTCTGCAAAGAATGATCAAGAGAATAAGATGGGATCGTGCACATTTGCCTCCGCCATAGAGGAAAAAGAAGATTGCGGCTCCTTTGCTCCATAGTCGCCCCCGAAGATGAATTCGAACCGGTTGCGAAACGTTGGCCCCCTGATTTAGGGATTGGTTGGTCGTCCTATTTTAATATTTATTTCCCCAACCAGGCCGACTTCTGTCTAATGTTTACTTCTAAGTAAAACGAAGATGTTTTATCAAAACGTTCGTGGTAATTTTGACGAGGCCGACTGTTTGTTTTCTCATGTTACCGTATCTAACTACAATATCTGTTTGACAGGAACCTGGTTGTGTCCCACCAATAGCTCTGAAGATAATTTTCCACCCCATTTTGAAGTTTTTCGTCGGGATCGTGACTTTTGTCCGCGAGGTAAAGCAGCAGGCAGTGTGATGATTGCGGTTGACAGGCGGTATAGCCCTAAAACGCGCAAGGATTTGGACAAGTTTTTGAGTGTTTATGGGTTGAAATTGAGACCACTAAGCCAGAGAGTGAGTGAAGTTGTTGCCAATCCCGGTGATGTGGAAGGTAGGTACCGCTCCGATGGTATGGAGCGTGGTAGCACAGAACGTCACTGAGTGAAGGGTCGACTCGATGCTTGTAGTGAACTATGTCCATTTATTTACATTTACACCTGTCCAACTCCGAGTTCCGAGTCGTAACTTGCGAGACCATTCTTACTCGTTGAGAGTCTCGCCCTAATCCCCAAAACTCTTCCCGCGTTCTTATCTTCAAAATTCAACCTTTTCCTCTCTCCCGGACAACAGGACCAATTAGTACAAAATGGGACTCTGTTACGTGACGGGACTGGACAGTCACGGAAAAGTCCTCCAATTACCGCTTCAACGGACCCGCATACCCAAAGCCCCCAAAACATCGAACCTCTCCCCCACTCTGAAGCGACAAAGAGGCGCAGGACCAGGCTTGTAGTAGTGTCCCTTGCGCTGCCCCCCCCCCCCGCAAAAAAGAAAAATAGAAAATAAAGTGTTTGGTTGACTTTCTGCTATTCGTGATGAGTCACGTCAATCCTCGGGGCACTCCCCGCGTCGCATCCTGGAACCGAAGGTCACGCCGTCGCCACTGGGGCGGCTAAAATTATACATAAATTAGAGTATAAAAACAAAAATAAACAACAGCGCTTCAGAACGAATATGTGTGTAATAATCGGATTATTTTATTTCTTTCCGCAAACAGTACCTCAAAATTTTAAGAGGTGCCTTGTTGAGATTGAGAATATGGTGAACGAGTTGCAAGGATGCATACTTTTGGTGATGGAGGACTTTAGCAATCCGGGTATTAATTAAAAATAATGAGATTTTCACATTCACACCTTATATTGCTAACATAAATGCAGCAATATACTGAATTTAGCTTCGTTTTTAGATCTCAAAAGGCACGATTATGTTCTTAACAACCAGGAAACAATCTCACACTTATGTTTTTCGAATACGGAACGTGTTTCCTTTGTTCTGAGTCAATGCTCAATTGTCTTTGAAGATATAAATCACCTTGCAGTTGATGTAGTGTTCTCCCATATTTCACCAGTTTGCGCCCCTCCTCCTAAAATTTGCCTTCCACAAACTCTCGTATAATTTCTGGACACGTAACTGCATCTGAATGTAGCATATTTTTTCGTATTTCAACTGGCTAATTCTTCTGGAACCCATCGATGTAAATGACCAAGTCACTCGCCTCAAATGAATTGTTCTGGATGCTATAGTCATGAAGAATAATTTAATAGCGTCGAAAAATCTCGCTTTTTAACTGGTTTCACTCAAAACATAAAACTGTCTTCATCAGAAAAAAACTTCTAGCACCAATTTAAGAAAAACGTCCTCCTAAACTGGGAAGCAGAATTCAAGAGCTGTAGAAAATAATGCAAGCATTTAGGTAACCGTCACCGAAAACTTCACCGTGAGTCTGTAGAACAGATCTTGTGGGCATCCAAAGAAATTCCTTAAATATGCTAAATCTGTTCGTGGGAAGAACGTCAGATCAGAGAGAGCTCTGTATTTTTTATGGAAGCGATGCGGGGAATGTAGTTGTTTGCAACCCTCTTTAGTTCAGTCTATCAAAACGGTTCCGACTGCGCGTCTCCTACGGCGCCTCACTTGGCTGGGTTCGGCGACATACTCAGCAGCATTCATAACAATGAAGAGTCTGTTGAAATATGTTTTCAAAAATGAGAGCAACGTTATCTGCAGGAAACGAACGAATACCCTCAGCAAAACTTATATCTTATCAAGAAATATTCACTATTTGGCTCAATATTGAATGACTCCTGATGTCACGGATATTGGCAGAAACGTGAAAAATAGCCGTTATGGTACCAATATCAAGCGCAAGCAATAGGGCTGACGTCCTTACCTAAAGACATATCGATCTTCTTCCTTTGTTTTTCAAGCTTTTTGAAATGGCCATACAACAATTCTTATATTTTAAGCTTCATAACATCGCCACCCCCAACCAACACGGCTTTATGTCTGGAAGGTCAACTGCCACATATCTTGCGACATTTATGTCCTTCTGATTCTCAGGTCGTTTTAATAAAGATCAGCTGGTTGTTATCCACTTTGACTTGAGCAGGCCTTCGGCGTTACTAATTACACCATCCTCTTAGCAAAGCTTTCCGCCTATGTTTTGTATGGTTCAGTTCTTGACTGGATTAAAAACTTTTTTACAAATAGAATCACCTACGTCCGGGCTAAAACTATTTTCACTAATGACTGGCGCAGAGCCGGTTAGCCCAGTAGGAAACTAGACTTTTATTGGGGCTAAGTTGCACCCACAACAAAAAAAAGTCAAAGAGGTAGTGACGCAGGCGTCGAAGGTCGGCGGAGCACCACGATCGAACGCAAGAGCGAGACTGACTCAGGACTGCCGCGCGGAGGGCCGCCGCTTGTACCCACGTGGATCTCTCGACCATCCGATGTAGAACGTTCGGCGCGTAGGACATTCGAACCTCGACCAGATGACAACAGTTTTGGAAGCTGCGAGAATTCTAAGTTTAATAATAAAAGAGATGCGCCGCCCCCAGGAATCGAACCCGGGGACTGCGCACGAAACCCAAGCACGGTAACCAATGGGCCACGCATGCTTTCTTTTTCCTCTTTATTGCCGTTTGGGCGTTTTGCAATGTAATTAAAAAGGGAGACTAAAAAGAGAGGAGCTGTAGCTTGGCTGACGCGAATACATTAAAATATCTATCAAGGAAACACACTCATCAAAGAGCGACATCCAGTCGAGAGGCTCAGGCCGTTCGCGGTACACTTCACGGAAGTACTGACACTTCAAATAAAATTTTCTCCGACAAAAAGAACATTCGCTTTTGTATGGTGGACACCCATTCTCGTCTTCCAAACGCTATTTGATTTTAGAAGCATAAACATGCCAAATTGCACACCGCCTTCATTTTCGACTTGCAGAAATCCAATGCAGCGCGGTTTTACGGGAGAGTTTTCGTTAGAGTGCGCGGGAGTATGTCCCAGTGGAAAAACGCGTGCTCGCTAAATAAACGCATGTTTTATCGTTTATAATTTGTTGCACAGTAACCAATTTACCGACCATGGCACGTATATTTCTTTTGCCGGAAACCATGGTTTCACAGGCAAAGTATCAAACTGCAGCTTGGAAAAAAGGATTCAATAGAGGGTTTAACTGGCATTTTTTAAGCCTCTTCAGCACTCAACACCAGGCCCTTCACCGTATACTGTTCTGTACAGAGGTATGGGTATTAAAACATCCACCAAATCTTTGTACAGCCTTTTTCGTCGGACAGTACATAGATAATCTAAAACAAATATATACACTCAATATTCGGAAACTCGGCCACGCACGCGGTCGGTCAACGCCGGGCGTGGTATTATTATCCCCCCCTCCTTCAAAAAAATCATTGCCTCGATGCAACTTGCCCGGAAATGAAGCAGGAAAAAAATTAATGGCAAACAGATGGAGGCTTGTAAAAACAGTCCTATAGGGCGCAGTACAAAAAATCAGTTCACAGTTCTAACGAACCTATTACGGCTTCAGGCGCTTGATGTGGACGACTTCCGGTCATGAAGGATGGCGTGATAAAATCTGTGTTCCGTCGGGCATCACCTCATAGTTCCGATCCAGGAGTCGATGAAGCACTTCGTTGGTTCCGAAATTGCAGGTCAAGGAGTTTCTCGCTTAGACCACCTCGTCGTATCGGGGTCCACATACACACAGTATCCGGGCTTGAAGCCAGCGTCGATCCCCAAAGGCTGTACCGGGTAGCGTCGGTACGTTATTGATTTTGAATCCTGAGTGGAGCGAATGGCGAACTTCTTAAGATCGTTGACCAACTACCTGGGCATCGAGGCTCCCATCGTCAGCTAGATCGTGGGCAGCATCCCGGTCGAACATATCGTTACTTTGGCAATGCACAAGCTGGAAACTGTGTTATCCTGACTGGCCTATTGTACTACGGTTGCACAGAAACATAACGTGGGGTAACACCTCTTCCCATGTCTTGTGCTCTACGTCGACATACATGGAGATCATGTCCACGATAGTGTTGCCTAATATTTCCGTTAGTTCATTTGTCTGCGGATGGCAAGTGCAATTCTACGGTGGCTGGTGTTACTGAGGCAGAAGAATTTTTTTGAGTCAGCTGAGCTCTGAACGATGATTCGGGGGCGACCTGCCGGAGGAGAATGAACACGATAAAAACTTGGCGACTTCAACAGCCGTACCTGATGGAAGGGCTTTCGTCTCACCATACCGTGTGAGATAAACGGACGCGACGCTCATCCATCTGTTTCCTTGCGTCTATGGTAGGAAAGAACCAAGTACGTCTATTGCGATATGCTGGAACAGTGTGGCTGAGGAGCAATCGGCTGCAGGAGACACGTCGGCTTCGTCAGCGGTTTCTTACGTCACTGCGCACCCGTGGCACAATCGTGTGTAGAGGTTAAGCGCCTTCGGAAGCTTAAGCCAGTAATGCTTTACACCAATTTGTGTCATCGTACGGCTCTAACCAAGGTGCCCGGACTTCGGCTTGTCGTGGCAGGCGTGGGAGATCTAGTCTCTAAGGTCGGTAGGGATTACCAGCAACTATGGCGAGCTGTTGTCTCCGAAATTCTTCTCGTAAAGTACACCTTGTCGAATAACGAATTTCTGCAGGGCTCTCGAGAAGACACGGAAAAAAGCACACACTCGTCTTTAGAGGTGCTCGATTAGCGCGCACAGCTCAGCATCGTCTCTTCAACGTCGTACGCTGTCGTTGGTGTTCATTGCACCGATGAAGCACTCGTCGTCATTGTCGTCCCAGCTATCGGGAGATGTTTCGACAGGGGCTATTGACAGGCAGTTGGAGTGGCTCTGCTTGCAGCCTGACTTGTAGTGCACAGTCATGTTGAACTCCTCGCAGTCGGAGACTCCTTCGAGCAAGGCGTCCATTAGGGTGCTTTAGGTTCGCAAGCCAGCGGAGCGGGAGTGGGGGTCCATCACAACGCGGAACAGGCTTCCCCACAAGTATAGGAGAAACGTTTGGATTGCCCAGACAACCGCAAGACATTACTTTTTAGTCGTGAAGTAATTTATCTCCACTTTAGACATTGTCCGACTTGCGTAGGCGTATAACTCGCTC
>JAZHYW010018459.1:0-35738 GCA_037355805.1 Ixodes ricinus
CTCTTTCGCAGAGGAAATTAAATATGCGCTTATTTGCATAGCGAGGCTCCCTTTTTCGCAATTTCGCATTTGGTTGCTCGGTAAAAAACCCTTAAAGTTCAGGCAAAATTGCTAATCCTTCTTAGGTTGCTTTTCAAAAAATCACATTTGTTTACATTATACCAACTCGATGTGAGCAATCATGTTGCCATAAAGAAGGGGTTAACATCTTGTATACAAGATAGTCGGCTTTTGTTTTTCGGTAAACATCTCTAATTTTTTGTTTGCGGATTGGACACGAACATGATTGCCGGTTCTTTAGACGTGCTTCCATGGACATGAAACAGATCTATTGGCATCTAATAATATTTATTAGGCGGAATAGATAAACATTGCGATGTGTCTAGACTTTCACAATGATATTGCTTTGGCTTCGTTGATAGGTGTAGAGCTTAGTCAGACGTAAAAACGTCACTAAAAACTGCTTGTGCATTGACATTGCGCTACCTGCCGGATAGCGTAGACAAACTCAGCTGATTTCTCAAAGTTCAAGAAATCTTCGAGGCGGCGTTGGCGTGCTGTATCATCATGAATGTCCGCGGTATCATTTGCCTGCGCCTTGAAAACATATTGGAAGACGTACTCATCGACAAACAAATGGCTTAAGTACCGAGTCAGGTTAAGACAATCTCAAGATAAACAATTACACAAGCGTAGTGTGATGTATTGCGTTGATTATTCCAGCGTTGTGACTGGAATCCATAAAACAACAAAGACGAACTGGAAGATAATACACCCAGAGTTCACTTGCATGCCTAGAGCCACTGAGCGAGCTGCGCGTTGGAGCATCGGTGACTGCCGTTCCCCAACATAGTTGTGGGAGCCGCACATTTCGGGTCTCAGTGCAGAGCAAACGCAACCGCCGATCGTCGCGGATCTCAAAAGCGCAGACTTTTTCTGCACTTCATCCGGTGGGAGGCTGATGCAATATTGCTTTCCGCTGTCGCGGATCTGTTTAAACATTTTGGAGGACAGAAAGAGTTTCCTGTGATCGTAGATGAAGCTTCAGCATCCGTAAGTCCACATGATTTTAACGCCACGATATGGCCAAGTGGCGTTAGCTCCAAATCAGTAAAGCTTATCTTAATGACTCTATTCATGCCCTTGTCCATGGAGCTTGTGGCCACGCTGACGGGGCCATGACGTGAGCCCCGTGGGGTACCACAAGCCCCTACCTTTTTGACACCTGCCTCTTCCTCATTGTTCCCGCCAGTGCCCGCGGAACCTCCTTTCCTCTTTGACTGTTCGAAATAACAGAATAATATACCGTTGTTGTTGTGCTTATTGCTATAAATTCAATTGCTACGCGTTGCGCGAATAGGGGCACTTAAAGCTGAAATCAAAGAAATAGGCTTTACCACTGGGGTTAGAACTCAAACCTGCTTCAGTTTCGCTATGCCAGTCAAGCACAGTGCTTATAAACATGGTGATGCCTTTCCGCTCGCGTCGAGCAAATTGCCGCGTCGCCGGAGAATTAAATTAATTTCAAATCCAATGAATGGTGCAACTGGCTTTGTTATTTTATCTTCGTCAATCTATACAAGACGATGGTCACTCCATTTTAGTGATTATCTGAAATTACGAAACGGTTTAAAGAGACGTGGTAAATTGCTGATATGGCGTAACGTATACAATATGTGGTTCGAGGATTTCACCAGGCATTTATACCTGCAGTTTGAAAACAAGTATTCTAAGGCTTCAAAGTCGCCCGTTCAGATCCCACAATGTCGCAGAGCATGCGCTATAAGCTCAACTTCAGTCTCGGCATGGCTACGCCTAAATCTTTGCCGTAGATGGTCAGCGCAATACGAACGCCTCCAAAAATTAAACGAGCTATATTTCTAAAGAAAGTGCATACAGGAGGAAGAAGAACACAGGAAAAGTATGACTCTCAACTGGTGCTGCAGAAAGAAAGGCACATAGCTTCAACACAGGTCACGCACCTGCTGGCAAAAATAAAAGAATAAAACAGGCCGTTCCAGTAGAAAAAGGAGAAAACCAGACATTATAAGGTTACACAAAAAAAGATGAGAAAAAGTGAGTAGCAAAATAATAATGAGCTTCGCGTCTGAAGCTCTCTTTCTTCATTACATAAGCAGTCATATTCTCTTGCAGCCTCTGTTATCTTCTCCTGTGCCATGCTGTGCGCTGTTTTATATGTTCTGTTAAAGGTCGAATCTCTATACTACGAGAACAAGCGCAAATTAGAGCGCTAATGAATTGGACAGCCTTGCCATACTCAGCGATGGCCGAATGAGTCAGAGCGATCTGGCAACAGAATATTGCGCCTATGGAATATAGCCATTCTGCCCAGCGTCTACTGACGACTACACTTATGCTGGGCGTGTTTTCATTACTTAACTCATCTCCAGTATTCCGGGATATTGACTCACTGTTTAGAGCGGTCAGCTAACTGAAGAAATTTTCTTCACGCGGCCATTCATGACTGGCCGACTTGTTGCTGGTACACTTAATACGAAGCACAGATTTCTGGTGACTTTCGTAACGTAACGTAAAAAAAGAAAAAAACGGCTCAGGTAGAACGAGCTTAGCCACGGAATAGCAATACGTTACCATGCCAATAGTTGCGACGTAAGGTTTAGGCGAACGGCTAATCAGTACGATCTAAATGGGGGCGAGTCCACGCCTGCCCAGACCGAGGAGACAAACAAGCGAAAGCCGCTGCACCATATTGGTACCGAAATTGGCCATTGACTGACTATGATGAATTTGTTCTTGCCAGCGGCAGCGCGCCGCCATATTGCTGACGTAACCCGGGTTTGCCAAATTTAGCTTCTACGCTATTTCTCACCCTTACAGGTACACCCAAGCATCTCAAACGGAGTTTGGGGTTTGCGCATGCGCATGCTAAGCCCTCGCTTTCAGTTCAAAGCTTTAACTCCTTATTATAAAATTTCTATAACTGTCGCGCGTTTTCCAGTTGCAGGATGAAGGCAAAGCAAGCCGCACTTACCAGCGTCGTGCCTGTGACCGTGAATTGCCCGCCGAATTCCTGCAGATACCCCACAGGCTGGCGATAGCCTGATATTTGCGGCGTGTACTCATTACCGAAGAAACTTCTGATTCAGAAGGTCGGCAGATAACTTTATTTACAATAAATTGTACACTCTATTATTTGTACCGTCACTGGAAGGTTGCTCAGCAAATACAGCCATTGTTCTTCACTGTTGCCGTTCACGGCGTCAGACATGGTGTGGCGCCATGTTGTTATCGTCGCTAAACCTTGCCCTATACACAGCAGGTAGTTGCCAGTTGTCTCGTTGTCTTCAGTTAGTCTCTACTTAAAAAACTCTGAATGTAGAGCAGAACTGGTCGGGCTGGAGAAACGCGTGGTTTTGAAAATACCTTTCTAATGTTCCAGAAAGAACACGCGCTTGAATACCTCAAAAGACGACCAGTTAGTGCTGCGTGGCAACGTTGCGTTTCATGATCAAAGGTTCAATTTATATTGCAGCATATCGTGAAGATCAATGATGGATGTCGACTGTTCTTGAGGCACGTTACGGCAACATTACATGAAAAACAACATAACGAGTACTCCGTACGACTTGATTTTTTCAATTCTGATTAAAACATGGTAGCCAACAGCACTACTGTTGTCGTATAACATGATGACGAGGTAATGATTAATTGATGAGGCTCTATAAGGATGACGACATTAGTGGGTGTCGAACCACAACGTACCGTGCCTGACTTGCTTCAAGTATCGTGTACCCAAAGACTTTTCTTCACCCGCAACAGAATATGGTACAATCATTGAGGATGATGCTTTACAACTGTACGTGGAACAGAAAAACTACACTGTGCAAAAGTGCGGCTTATTCATTAATATAAAGGACAGATTTCTAGCAGCATCCCTGATGGACGGCTTGAAACGAATGGCCTTGTTGAGGCGAAGCGTCGCCGTTCCAAAAGATTCTTGAAGCCTACTGAAACCGCAAAAGAGTATGAGGCGAAAAATAAAAAAGAGCCTGGTGTGAAAGGTCCAAATCACCACCATAGATTCTACTACCAAATGCAAGGGCAGTTACACAATACACAGAGATTTTTGTGATTTCGTTATATTTACACTCAAGGGCATTGATATCTAACGTCTTCAGAGGGATGACATCATCTGGCCAAACAACATAGAGCATTTTCTACTCAAGTTTTACATGAAAGGCCGGACTTCCGCTGAAATTCCTCACGTAGACGAGTTGTCCGATGAAATAAACTGCCATTACTCCAGATCTGGAAATCTCTCGATCTTCGTTCGTAGGCCATAGTGTCATGAGATCGAGGGGTGTGGCTCTTCGTCCGCCGAACAATGCTTCGGTTGGTTTTTTTCCCGTGGAAGATGAGACCGTAATGTGGTGTCGGAACAAGAACTTCGCGATTCTTCACTGAACTGTTTCTTCCGTAAGCTTCAAGAGGGCTTCCTTGGTTTCGCACACCATCTCTTCTGCTTGCCCGTTAGTTGCAGGGTGGTATGGTTAACTAATGTAATGCCTGATGCCGTTTTTTTTGTTTTTTTTTTAGAAACTTGTTTATTTATTTTTTTAAACGAGATTTGGCGCGTTATCAGAGAAAAGTATTTTCGGTAGGGCAAAAGTAGCGAAACGAGTGAGTAGAACGTCAATGACGCGTTTGTACGTCGTGGAATGCATCGTGTAAACTTCCAACCACTTAGAGTACACATCGACCATGACTCCGCAGATGCGGATACGTTTCGCCATGTACGCACCGACTGAATGGTGGATCGTTTTCAGTTACTGTTCATAATGGCGCTGGACTCGAGGAAAATCTTCGAGTCTTTCCGCAAAGGTTAGCCCAGGTGCCAACACTTTTGTCGAAAGCGGTAAGTGCTCGAAACGTCAACAACGTCGGTAGCGACGTGCTGTGCTTGACACTTGACGCTTACCATTCGCTGAGACGAAACTTGCTTGTACGTCTGCCACGAGTCGTCTGATATCAGGTCATCACCGCAACTCCATCTCCCGACAAAACAGGTCTTTATTGTCCGCATATCTATAGTTAGCAATCATGTGAACTTATAAATTCCCGAACGCTCATCACTTGCCGTCACTAAACGCCGCTCAATCATAGTGTCTTCATGGCTAATAAACGTCTTCCTATTTATACTGATGCCTTTCATCATACTCCTCCTAAGCTGTACTTACAACACTATGTGTGTCGGTACTTCCGAAAATATTGCAACGGCGTTTGTTTTCTGGGAACTATAATGTAACAACCTTTACAACATCTTCCGGATCCCGTGAAACACAATATTTCGTGACGTCACTTTTCGGTAATCATTATAATGGCGAGGTAAACACCGTAAATCGCGTAACAGTTTACTAGACATCCGCTTCCACTGGTGTCTTGGAAGATTGAGTCTACTGAGCCTGCATTGCTGCAGAAGAATTTTTTATTGACAGAATATTGACACGTCAATCAACAATTGATTCCTTCTTGGTAAGATTTATTGCGAAAGCCCGTCGTAACCGCCGAACCGCATGTCCCTATATCAGCCTGACATTCTCGCATAGATGAGTTTCCTGGGCCACGCTATTGAGCCAGCTGAGCACAGCTGGCAGCGGCGCGAGCAAGGCCACGAGGGGAACGTGATGGTGCTTGAGCCATCCCACCGTGAACCAATATTTCGGCCACCCTACGGGTGCGTGTCGCCATCTATTGGTTGGAACTAATGCCTTGTTCAAGATGGCTGCCGTGGGACCGCAGCCTTAATTTCACCACTCTAACTTGTTATATTACCTTTTCTTTTGCAAGCTAACCACGTGTCTTCGTATTCCTTTTCACATCCAAAGCCTGGTATTTAGAATAATAGTAAGCTACATCAAGATTCAAAGAAACATTCACACTTTTCGGGAAAAGTATGTTTTTATTGATAATATGTTATTTAGGCCCGGTTATGAAACTTTCGGATGAAATGATTACCTCAGTCATCATTCATTAACGAGAGATATTGTTCTTTTTGTCAGTTGCTTTGTCTAATCTCGTTCGTGATAATTAGATGATATGGGAAGCTTTCTTGCCTATACACACGTTTTCCATTCTTTATTTATGAAACAATTGTGTCTGCTCCCAATTAGACCAGACTTTAAAAAAGCGGTTAGCGTTCAATGAGTGCCGTTTTCGCCATGCAATTATCAGGCTTGGTGGAGATTACGTGAAGATATTATCTTCATAATAAGTAGGCCAATTAACTAAAACCAGCCGATTATACTTTGGTTTATTGGTTCTGGATGTTGTGTTGCAATCACAATATTGACGATAATTAAAAATCGTGCCCAGTTCAACTGAAATAAATTTTAAAAATGTAATTATTTTTAGATATTAAATTATAGGAGTTTACGTCTACTAAATCTAATTAAAATTGTGCTAAATAAGTATCAAGCGCTGCCCACGATGACTCTTAGAAGAGTGATATAGCGCTTTTAACTGTAATTAAGCCAAGGACAGTTGACTCAATCGCAGTCGGCCCGAGTTGCACGGCGACGTCAATCGCTACAAAGCCGCCAGCGGTCATTGAGTTCAACTGAGCTGCCCCACCTCAGTCAACTCA
Organism: Ixodes ricinus; assembly: GCA_037355805.1. Lineage (NCBI taxonomy): Eukaryota > Metazoa > Arthropoda > Arachnida > Ixodida > Ixodidae > Ixodes > Ixodes ricinus. The sequence continues at coordinate 6,626 of JAZHYW010018459.1, forward strand.
TTGGGGTTCGCCCTAATTATAGCTAAATACGTCCGCCGCATCGCCGCCATTAAAAGCGCTAGCGAATGACTTAAAGTGATAGAAGATAAGGAGAGGTATCTAGAAAGTATCATAGCAGCAAATATTATTGGAAGAATAAAAAGTCGGGGCCAGAGCTGGCACTAGAACGATCTCCGCAACGTGGTGGAAGCCAGAGATCGGCGAGGGCGGTCATTGTTAAGTCGGTACCGATCACAATTTTGTTATGTCCCTGTTGCTTGAATTCATGCTAAACGTTTTGATTATCGTTTCCTTCCACTAAAAATAAGAAAAATAAGCCAATTTTGTTTTGTCTTGAACATTTATATTGTGTTAAAATGTGTATATATATAATTCATATCACGTTTTTAGAAATAAGGTATTCTGTCATCAGTTTTGCATTCGAATCGTTTTCAACTTTGTTCTGTGACGCGCATTTCAACTGGACTTGTTAGGCCTATGTACCGTCTAACACCGGACAACTTATTTGAGCTCAATAATATTTGGGAGATGACAACACTGATTGGCTTGACTGACATTTGAGATCGCTCGTTTAACTTTGATAGCAGTCGTTTCCCTTATGCCGTCTCTATCCAGGCAGCGTGCCTTGGTCGGTAGGTAGGTAACGCGAGTGATGATATAACGGAAACGACTACGCAGCTCTAAGGGTAGTAAATACCTAGATACAAGTTACGGCGAATCGGTATCAAAGTACATTTGTTGTACACAAGGTACAAACCTAGGTACATTTATTTCTTGGTACCAGCACCTGTATCTTGGGTACATTTTGCAGTAACTCGCAACTAAGGAAAAATACTTTTGGCAGGTGCTCTTTGCTCGGTTGAGACAAATTCTAAAGGAGTATGGACTAGGAAGTAATGACACACTAAAATCGAGCCGGAGGGCATTTTCAGTCAAAATAACAAGCATTGAATTAACTTTAGATTGCATCATTTGCTTGCGGTACCCCCAGAATGAACTCGCTAAATTTGATAGCATGCTTTTTAATATTTTGTTTTTATTTTTACAGCATATCGTCGTCGGCCTCGCAGTGCGTTGTAGGTGCTACAGAAACGAAGTAGCGATATACATATCTTGGTAAATGCTGAAAAGGATCTATTAACGTCCCTACGTAACTTCAAAATACAAGTGATACGTTAAATATAGCAACAAATAAATAATGCACCTTACTGTGGCATCATTTGCTTTTTGTATGATAATACATTACCACATCTATCGTCACATGGCTCACCCGCCAGACAACAGCCGCTATTGGTCACCTTCCCTTGTCTTACCCAAATGCGGAGCCAGTCAAGCGGGCGTTGACGACCTTCAACAAAGGCCAATGCTAGAGAGAAGGACACACTAAAATCTAATATGGCAGTGCACCGAGAATGTGAGAGAGAGAGACCAGGGGACGAGAGCGGATGGGACGTAAGAACACCGAGCTCTGATTTGAATTACTAGTGGGTAGACCTAAAGCTGTAGCTGCCTTTGTCTAAACTGCACTCGTCGAACGCGTTCGAACGGGAGAGCCTAGCGCCGGAACCCTGCGTTTCGCTTTTTCATGCGTTCGCCAAGTGCTACGGAGAGAGAGGCTCCTAGATGTATTTCTACCCACAAATAATTGGAGCCAGACATGGGCGTCCTCACGTTTCGGCGCGCTTTTTCTCTGCCCCTCCCTCACTTTTTCGGCACATGACCTGCCGTGATTGGTCAGGATGAAGCGAAGGTAGCGTAATAAACGAAAGGGAAAAATGGAGGACGGTTATGGCGGCAAACATGCACAGTTGCTTTAAAGCGTCTATAAAGCGTTCACGACCTTTAGTCAAATTTCGTCGCTCCTTAAAACCCGTTTTCTTCGCTTATTAAAGAAATCTTTAAAAGCCTAGAAGATTTTTTTTTTATGTTTAGGAAGGGTGGAGGTCTTAGAAGGCCCGAGGCACAAAGAGTCCTTACGTCGAGCGGCTTGGTCAAAAGAGTGGGGCACACTGTGCTGCCTGAAACTTATAGCGCGAGGCTTCCATCTTTAGGACCATACACGGATAATTTTTATCTGCTGTTTCTTATTCCCAGCGCTTAAAAAGTGTGTTGGTCGAGGTTAAACATTATAGGCTTTTTTCATAAATGCGTTTTACTCTGTGGCTAGAATCACCAGAAATATCAAATGCAACATGTGTTGACTCCCAGAGGTACTGACATCGTAATACATATGCTGAGCAAAGTAATCGTACACGTTGCTCGAAAATAGCAGCGAGAGTATGCTTTTTGTTGACGCTTTGAAGATGCGGCGCCTTTGTTACGGAGTCGATTAGACCGCGTGCTGCTGCACACTTGCAGACGGTAATTTTTCGTGTCAAATACGCTACTACTTAGTTCAATGTAATCCGTGTAATCCAAGCTCGTAGAGTTGTGCTCAAATGCACGCACATGATCACCAATTTCTTGACTGTTTTATGACTATTATTAGAAACCTCCTTAGCACAAGATCTCGCTAAAAGAAAGACGACAACGAACCCCGCGAAACACGCAAAGATCAAATGTTCCAAGTTCTGCGTACATTTCACGACCGTGTATTCGACGACTACTTTGGTTCCGGTCAAAACGCGTGGGCGAAAAGGCTGCAGCTTGCTCGATGTAAGGCATGAAACTTGACTTCAAACGGTTTGTTCATGCCGGGCACATCGGCTTCTTACTTTCTGGGACTAGTCCCGCTCTTTTGGGGCACCATTAAATTACAAAAAAAGAAAGAAAAGGAACGAAGGGAACTACGCGCTTACACCGACGGCTCGGCTTGGCTTTCTAGAGCCGAGTCGAGGAGGCCGGTGAAGTATGACACATTATTTGACACTATGCCGATATAGAAACGAGGTACTGGAAAGGCCTGTCCGTCTAGGTGGTTGTGGTAGAGGGTCGTTCAACTCTCTTCCCTTCCTTTTGTGTCTCCGTGAATGCCGAACAGAAACGCTTTATAGGGGCTCTCCGGCGTATGCTTCCTTGTCCCCGATTTGCTTGAATATTTGATAAACACACAAGCAAAATCGCTGAAATATTAACCCAGATATTGAACCAAAATACTTTTTTCAGCGAAAAGGTATAGGATTCGCATATTTGTTCTTCATCGTGTTTTTCAAAGTTAAAGTGTGTACTGGCAACAATAAAAAGGTGACGTCATTAAAAGGATGCGATTCTCTCTTCAAACTAGACTTTGTTCGCAACTGATTACATGCAGTTTAATGCTGTCAAATGAATGCCTTCGAAACTAGCTCCACGCCCGCGCTCCAGCACGAAACAGTCTGATCTACCTACAAGCCTGTCTTCCTCTGACGTCAGGGCACTGAAAATCGCGGTTGCATTTGAATGTTTGTTTTGGCATCATTTTCACTCACTGATTTGACAATTATTATTTTCAATTTCGAAATACTTAGTGGCATACCGGAAAGGGTAAAACCGGTTTTTCAAAAATAGTTAGTTGTGGTAGCTTAAAAAATCGTCCGAGTTCCCATTTAAACGCATAAACTTACCACTTTCTTGGTTTCTGTGGCGAATACCACACTACAAATCTTGGCGGGCTTAAAAATAAGGTCCCAACAAGGCGAAAAACAAAAATGCCAGGGCCAGTTTGCTCGAAGCGCGGTTAAGAGCTGACCGCGGCTAAAGTTAGCCGCAGTACCTAGGAGAGGGATTTTGAAATCACATGACTTGCTAGGTAGGGATGCGGGGAAACATGCCGGGGCACCGGTGAGTGAGCGCCGCCCTCTTTGGAGCTAATATTTTGTAGGAGCTAGAATACCGGGCGTGTTAGTCGGCAATTGAAGGTGCAGGAGGCTTTCGCTGTCTTACCTCACTTAAATCGCAAAGCACGAGCAATGACCTCGCCGGAATTTTTAGATAGTCTTTTAGAGCGCAGCTCTTAGGCGCCCGTTTCCAACTTGAGCGGCGTCGCCGTCGCCGTCGCCGTCACCATCGACGTAACCGCAAGGTCATCCCAAGGTCACGTGACCATCAAGGTCATCCCAAGGTCACGTGACCATCAAGGTCATCCCAAGGTCACGTGACCTCTCTAGGTCACCTGACCCTCAAGGTCAGCCCAAAGGTCACGTGACCCCCAAGGTCACGTGACCATGGGATGTCCTTGGGGTCACGTGACCTAGGGGTCACAAGACCTTGGGATGACCTTGAGGGTCACGTTACCCCTAAGGTCACGTGACCCCAGGTCACCTGACCCCCGGCCACGTGACCCCCCGAGATCACGTCTCCCCCGAGGTCAGGTGACCCCCAGGTCACGTGACCCCCCTTCCCTCCGCGCCTTCCCCCCTCCTCAAGAGCTGCGCTCTAATTCGGCGTTACAGGGAGTTTTTGTTCTGGCGATTCCTAAGCCTAAATTAACGCGATAATTGTCGGAATGGCAACGTCTTTGGAAAGTGGATTGCCTTGACTAAATCGGCCGGGTATTGATAGCACACACACGCAGACAGCCCCCCAATATACCCCTTTTCTAAATTTCCCAATCACCGAGGTGCATGCTACAAGTGTAGTTACACGCGTTGCACGTGCTGGCGTCTGAAGTAATAATTGTTCTAAAACAAAGAGTAAAAAAAAAATTTTGCCTGGCACGCGCGTTTGTCAAAGACTTATGATTATTTACTTCGAATCTTTTATAAGAGGAAGGTCAGCGCGCTCGTACCGTAGAATTACACTTCCAGCGTTCCCCTTGATGCTTGGGTAATTTACTAATAGGTCTATTTCTGGGTAATTTACTAATAGGTCTATTTTCAGTGGAGTCGAATTATAGGTTTTTGAATTTATGAGAGTGTTATATACAGTTCTTACATGCATGCCAAACATACTGCTGGTGTACCACCCACCTTTCACTGCTCACTTCTTCCTTATCGTTTCTAGGACTGAACTTCGTCGTTCTCTTTCAAACTTGGAAGGAGATTTCAACGGGGCTTGTCTTCACTTCAGACAGCCAAGCATTTAGTAATTTTCCAAACAAGGGTAAATTTAGTTTCACCTTACCCAATATCTGTACCACAAGCAACAAAAAAATTTGGCTGCTCAAATGTATGGCGCGCTGCGTCGCGGGAACCCGGCGGTGCGCGTTCTTGGGTCCCCCTTTTGGGAACTTTTTCCACGGAAGACACTTATATTCGCTACAACCAGTAGGTGAAACCAGCTAAACCCTATAATAAAACACGGAGCTGTCGCTCATACAGCCCTCGTCAAACTTGATTAGGGAATTGTAAGTGCCGTGTAGTGAAGGGTGGTTAACTTTTAACCGCGATTAAAGTTAACCGGCTTCGAGAAAACGGGCCCTGAAGAAAAACACCAATGCGACCGCGAACCTGAAAAATGTGTACGGCGCAGCCATTTCGTCAAACGAAGCGATGGGCTATGCGTGGCTCCCCGCATCCCGAGCAGACTTGTGCCCGTTACTTCAAAAATGCAATGGATTACAATTCAAATTACCAAGCCCCAAAGGTAATGGATTACCGTTACAAATTAATTCGCTGAAAAGCAACGGATTACTTTACTCGTTACGATACAAATTACTTTCACGTTATTTTTCTAATACACTTATATAGAAAAACAATAGAAACAATTGGGATGTTTTCAAAAATGTTCTGCAACACTTTCCGTTTCTCGTACAGCCGCATTATGGTAGTCATTGTAAAAATAAAATATTTCACATGAGAAAAAATTGTATGTGCAAGGTTCACCTTAGCATGACAAGGCAGCGAAAGCTGCAACCACAACCACCATTCCTCTAGCTTACAGCGACCGGAAACGATCCCTGGAATCCTGCAGACAAAGCTAGCCGTGCGCATGCTCAGTTGCAGCATCTACCTCCGCTAGGAGGTGTGGTGTAAGGAACCGATCTACGAAAGCTCCATTGGAAAGGGGCCTTTCAAGTTGTGCAAAAGTCAAAAACAATTAAACACGCAGACTCAGGTGAAAAATGTGACGGAAGGCGATGGAAATAAGCTAAGTCTTAAGGCTCGTTCACACAGAACCGTTTTCTCTCGTTACGTTTCGAAAAGTCACCGGGAAATCTGTGCTTCGTATTAAGCACGGCTACCAATTCAAGGCGATAGCCTGGCACGCAACATTCGAGACACGTGTTTCGGTGACTTCGACGTAACGTAAAAAAACGGTGCTGTGTGAAAAGTTGAATCGCGCTCAACTCCTTACGCTACGTCACGAGGAGCCTTGTGTCCTTGGTTGCCATGGTAACTTCCCGTCCTAGCTTGTCGTCACCAAAACAATCGTGTCTCGAATGTCACGTGCCAGGCTATCTGCTTGAATTGGTAGCCACGCTTAATACGAAGCACAGACTTCCCGGTGACGTTTCGTAATGTAACATAAGAAAACGGATCTCTGTGAACGAGCTTTAATCGGCACTGTCTTCTTGGTCTTTGTTTTTCACATAGTATTTTCACGTCTTTCTAGTGAATCTAATAACCAGTCAGCCGAAAATTTTTTTTTCGGTTATTATTTTTTTCAAGATGGTTTCTATTTGAATTTGTGCAACTTGCTAACTCTATGCCTGTGAATGCACATGCTCATATTGCTGCAGTTGAAAATGTAACTGAGTAATTAAAGTAATCCGTTACCAATATTTTGTAACGGAATTATAATACAAATTACCGCCGAAAAAGTAATGCGACAATGACAAAATTACTTGAAGAAGTAAAGAATTACAAGTAATCCGTTACATGTAAAGGATAACTTCTCAAGTCTGCTATCGAACCAGTCACGTGATTTCAAAATCTCTTTACTATGTGCTGCGGCTAACTTTAGCCGTGGTTAGCGCTTAACCGCGCTTCGAGCAAACGGGCCCAGAAGTTATTCCGTACATCCACGAGGTTGCCCACAATCTGAAGAAAGTGGCCAAGCAAGTACGATGCGCCCGTTGTGTTCTCTGCCATAAAGACGTTGGCTGGGTTGTGCTCCCGCATTTCTGATGAGAAAGCAAAACGACCATGTGATAAGAAAACACGTCACCCCTTACGTGAAGTGAACAGTGGGTGTTGTCTACCATATACCACATAGTTGTGGCAAGGTCTACATTGGCGAGACGAGGCGGTGCATCAATGACCGATCACGGAAGCACCCACTGTCAGTAAAAAATAAACTAGTCTCGCATTAGCCTATACATTGCAAAACGCGTGGCTGTGTTCCTCGACTTCCAGCAGATAAGGATTCTGGGAGAAGGCGTGATACTGTCGCTCGCGAGCTTTGGAGGCGTTCTCTTATAGACGAATATATATATATATGTATGTATGTATATATGTATATATGTGGGACGGCATGCGATCTGCGACATCAATTGCTGCTCATGGGAATGAATTTCAAATCTTGCATAATCGGATACTGACTTAGGTAGCTTTTACGTGTTGCTGCTTTGCATGTGTGGTGTGTATAAATGCTTTGCTTTTCCTTAGTAAAGTCTAGTTGAAAGTTGGCGTTTGTCTTGTTTACTCGTTGTCCTTGTCTTTGTGCGCTATTTTTATATGTTTAACTAAGATGAAACAATTAGCCTAACAACTTACCTGACTAAACTTACCAGTCTTATTTATCACAGGTGAAGGTAACATAATTAGCGGACCCAGTATAACAGGTAAATAAAGTGAAAACTTTCAAGACAGGCCCAAAAAAGCTTCAAATGCAAAACTGCGATATTTAGGCAGAGAATCGCGCTGAGACAGGTTTCAACAGTCCAAAAGTGCGGCGGAAAATTTCTGTCTCACAGGGAATGCGAAGGACACAAATTTTGTTTTTGAAAAGTGTATACATTATGACTAGAATTTCGTTCGTTCGGAGCTCATTTCTCGTAAAATGCGGATTCTTTTTTAATCTTTTTCTGTAGTTTTATTTTCGCTTGAAATTCGGTTGTATGCATAGTTTAGTTTTTGTTACGTTACCAAGTATCTAAAATACTAAGTTTAGTTTATCTTACGTGGCGTTTTTAAATATCAAAAAAAATAACATCCTGGTTCCTTGACCCGTTTTCCTGAGGGAACATTGACGAGCTAAAAGATGACCTTTATTTGTTTGTAACTATACGATATATAGTTTATAATATATATATATATATATATATATATATATATATATATATATATATAAACTGGTAGTCTGTTTCTCCGTGGGATACCGACTCTGTGACTTTATTTTTTATTTTATTTAGTCACATCTTCTTTTTGCTTACTTAGTTTGTCGTTGTGACCTCTAAATTTAAAATTTTTCTGGATATATCCATAAAATAGAATGTTTGAAGACGTCGTGTTTTTCGGTTATTCATTATCCCAGTTATTTGCACGACTCCTCTAGTAACATATTGGTATTCCAAATCTCCGTCATTTATTCCTTTTCTAAAAATAGCGGTGCCATACAGTTGCCCACAATGATATTAATCATGCAATCTTTAAATCTAACTCTAAAAGAGGCAGTCCAAGAAGCAGAAAATGAACAGAGTTTTTGCTTTCTCATATTGGTCGTGTTCCTTTCGACCTTACACGTCTTTTGTAACCTTATTGTTTACGAGTTGTTTCAGTGTAACTTCGCTGTGCAGCATAACTCAAAATATCAAACCAACATAGCCCGAATACAAGCATTGTTACTTCGTAGAGTGTTCGTCGCAGTTCAATCAGCTTAATATAGCCTTCGTAAAATACAAACAATGCTAGCACATATCAACCTGGTCTGTAGTGAAGCTTTGCAAAAACACAACCACGTTTGTTTACATTATATGTCGCTTTATATATTTCTTATAAAATTGCGTCTAGCCGTTCGACCAAAAAAGGTAGGCAGACACTATAAGTACCAGCACATTTACGTATTCAAACGTTATTTATAAAATCACGTACGTTTTTACTATTTGCAGCATCCTCGGTTTAATTGATTAACACATTTAGTTTTTGAAAAGCTTCATTGTAAAGCAATAAGTCTCAATGAATTTTTATATTTAGCTTTATATGTTCCATTGAAGTTTATATGCACGTAACATATTAATGAATATGAATTATGTAGTCGGCATGTAGCAATGAGAACCTATTGCTAGAGCCATCATTATTTTGATACTGGCAGAAATTTCTCATCGGACTTCGGTAGAAAGATGGATCTTGTGGATTAATAGTGACTAGAAATAAATCTTATTGCTTTACTTTTTATGCATTCAATTTTTTTAATGTTTCGTTGCGTGAAGGGTTCCTAAATTGGGCTTCCATATTCATCGTTGTTAATACTTATTGAATTACATGCTCTTAACTCGAGGCTCTGCTCAGGCAAATGTTAAGATTCTTTTAAAGTGTCCAAAGAGTTTGTTTTTTTTGCTTTGTTCGTTTGTGCTTTATATGAAAGCATTTTATGTAGTCACTAAATTTCGAAGTCAATTTCAAAAGAACGCCCTGGTATTTGTACTCATGTAGGGTATCATCCTGAACAGTATATTATCGCCGATTTCTTGATTACTGCAGTACCTCTAAGTTTGGGGACGTCACAAGCCATGTTGACGTCGAAGGAAGAAGAGTAGGAACTCTTTCACTGTTTCGTAAAGGGCACCACCGATATTTGACCACGTAAGCTTATGATCTTAACTTCGTCGTTTATTGTTTTCAGATTCCAGGTAAGAATAAACTGTATGCAAATCAGGTTTAACAATGAGACTCTCAGGGCGAAGTAATTGCGAATTACGAGGAGTTGAATTAAATGCAACTCTCTAGCAACCTACACATTAAAAGGAGTTCTGAGTTTGTTTCCCAAGAGAACATGAGACAACCAATGACCGAGAAGAATAGAAAGGATCGAAGGGAATTATAAAGCGCGTAATACTAGTACATTAAACAAAAATTAGATCTGCTCAAGGACGACGTAAAAGTGAAACTATAGTGCCTGGAACGCGTCTTTGAATGGTGTGTTTACCGTGTCCCAAAAAGCGGTCCCTCGATTTTCGCCAGGATCACGTAACAGCAGTGTCATGCTGTCTCCGGCCACGATCCTGGTGACGTCACAGCAACGATGGTAGAGATGGCAGACGCCTATTCCGGTAGCAGGTTGCTCTCCAGCTTTACACTACCGGAAGCTTCGGCATTCCAGGAGTTGAAACGCCGTGACGATAACGACACCCGGTGTTTGCTCGTTTTTTTTTTTTTTTTTTGCCAGAACGTGAATGATTAACTGAAAGGATCGCGATATCCTACAGAATGACACTCCGGCTATTCTAACGACATTTGTTTGACACTTCAGGACCCCGTTAGATGCAGGGGCTGTATAGGACGCTACACTCAGCAGTCGAAGACGCGTTTAAGCCACCGTAGTGAAATGTCATGCCCGTCGTTCGTGGGCACATCTCGTGTTTTAGTCTAGTTGTTATATGAGCCTCTTCAGTCGCTGGGATCCTTGTATTATTGTCCGTGATTTGTTTGCCTCGAGTTCTGCAGAAAAAAAACTAACAGTTCGTTTTTTTAACCATGAAATATTTGTTAACTAGGACCCTCTCCATAAATCTCAGAATTCTGCTTCTCTGTCCATCCGGCTGTCCGTAGATTTTCTGCAAAATTATGTAGGGAAAATGACGTCACGTGACAAATATACCAATAATGTTTTCCCGACAATTTTACTAGGGAAAGTGACGTTCTGTGACCTATCTACCAATTCAGTTTTCCGGTTACAATTATCGGTGAAATTCATGTCAACTGATCTATAAACGTCACGTGACACCGCTTACACTTACATTACTCGACCCTCTGCCTTCTTCTCCCGCACTCCCCTCCCCGTTCCTCCTTCTTTTCACCCCCCTTCTCCCCCCGTCACCTACATCTTCTTTTCCTTCCCTCTCCTTCCTACCCTCTGCCTCCTCCTTCAGTGACCTCTCATGAGGCACCAACACGAGCAAGATTCATTTGACTAACCCATGAAAAGCAATTCCTCCTTCGATGCCTTTGACGAATTTTCCAATCCAGGCGAATTAAGCAGTAGGTTTCATTTTAAGAAACGACTGTCTTAATGACTCATTTTTAAATTTGAAGAATCACTTCTTAATTACCGCATTTAATGCATTACAGACTTTGGAAAGAAAGTTCGTTGGTGATTTTTGAAGGGGTACGTCTCCTGTATGTTTCGGTGCGTGATTAAGTGCTCTGGCTGGCGCAACTTGCACGGCATTTCATCGAACTCTGTATTCTATCTATCTCATCTAGAAAAAAAATGAAACGAGCATACAAATAAATCTAAAGCGGCCTATGCATTGATTAGGTTTATACAGTGATGTCTCAGTTATACCGAATCATCCGTTCCAAACAGGAAGCGTCAACATTATTATGTGTTCATGAAGAAAAGGCAAAGATGTTTGTATTCCCGCCGCTTGTACCCGGAAATGTTTTCTATACAGCGGGGTAATCATTTTAACGCGTATCGTGTTAACGAGACATGACAAAGGTAAATAAGAAATGTAAAAGTCACTCTTCACAATAAAATTCTTGTTAATATTTCAATTATCTCGGCAGTCCTCCGTAACTTGAGCAATTAAATTAATACTTGTTTCGACCATAAGATATTAGTTCTTCATTTTTCATTTGACACGGGAATTCTTGAAATCAGCGTGTATTGATCAATTATTTCGCGGTATTATTTTAGCCGTTTTAGGTTCTCAAACATCGTGGGAAAGTTTTGGCACCAACCAATGCATTTCAATATAAAAGTGAAGAACAAAGTACAAAGTAAGTGTTCCGGAATTGAATACGATCTATATTTAAAGTGAAAATGTTTTAATCGCTCTGCCTACATATTTTACGCTCAGCTTACAAACGTTATCGAGGGGAAGAGTTTCGCGAAATGCTCTCCTGCTGTATGAGTAAATATAGGTCGAATAGCTAGCTTCTTGCTGTGTTCTGTTAACCTATACGTGTCTCTTTGTTTAAGCACACTTCTGCTAACAGGCATATCGAGTTCGTGACATTTGGAGAGGTAGTTGCAGGACTAGACGTTTTATTTTATTTATGCACGTTACGGGTGCTCTGCATTAATCAAATATAAAGTCTGCGTGTGTTAGTGCTGGGATATCCCACTTAACGATAACGCCAAGTATATTATACAGTCTCTGTTAAGAAAAAAGAAACACCTCGAAATTGCTCTATATTGTGCATTTTCTTTAAGGAACCCGAGAGTGAATGTGGTGGGTCTCCTCCTCTTGCTTATTCTCGGAGCAGTCACGGTCGCTCTTCTATTCGCCTATTCCGGTAAGCAAAAGCAGAAGTGTGTAAAAGTACAAGGTGAGCCCGTAAAAAAATTAGAGTTTACTTAATTGCAAAATAAACTAGGCATTTTTTAACCTTCAGTTTTCGCTGAGATATTGCTCTTGAGTTTCGAATAAGACCTCAAACTTTTCAGAATTAAAGGTTATCTTATTCAATATTCAAATTCAATTTTCTTTATCGTTTCATTTGGGATAATAAGGACCGTTCTCAGCAGTTTGCACCATTGAGTTCCGAGTATTGTGGACTTTGTCGGCCACCACTTTACCATTGAAATTAACGAAAATCACCTATTACTTTTGAGTGCGATTACGATTCGTACCCTAACTTGTACATCTCGCTCGAACTGCGTTACTTCTGAGCAGAAACTGGGCCTGAGACGATACGTAGTATATTTCTACGACGAAGAAATCACGCTAAATTTTTTGAAGGTAGGGAGGGGGGGGGGGGGACACGCTGTATATGCAGTCGGAAAGGTGTCATTTGCAACATCGACCGCTTGCATTGATTACCTTCTTTATCTTTCATATTTTGGCCGGAAGGCCCTGTCAGTTTTCGTTGGACAACTGAATAGGCAGGGACTGCGAGATTCTCTCTGTCACTTCTCCACTGTGTTGCATGAGATACTTCGGAGCAGCCTTGTACGCTTTACTCGAGCAAAATAATCGATTAGTGACACAATTCATCTTAATTCAACAATCATCTAAATATATTATCTATTTCCATGAACAGAAAGGTGATCGGAAATTAATTTAAAGCGTAACACTACTTTTCCGATTACTTCAGAGTTTGAAAACGTCAGATATTTTTTTTTCGGTTCAAAACGGTGGGCCTTTCGCACTGCGCACTGCTCCCCTCCCCCTTCCATTTTCAGTTTGGCTTTCTCTATTGCTACCTTTATTTTTTGCTGCCTCTTATTGACATCGTGAGTGGGTCAGTGTTGGCGTCTTCCAAAGGGCCACGTAAGTGGCGCTTCGCAAGGGACACGGAAGCGCACTCCTTAACGATCCACCAATGAATCCTGCTTGAATTGTTTCCAGCAAAGTGGTCTCGCCGAGTCCCCCTTGTCCCAGATTCTATCACACGCAGACCCTCGCGAGCTTGCCGCTTCTTGCGCCGCATTTCGGCCAGTTGATTTAGGCGCCGCATTCACTCCCCTGTCTCATTTGCACTTTTTTCACGGTTAGCAGCGGCATCCGCTGCCTGTCGCTACTTCCGCTGTTCACAGGCTTCGCGCGCGCGCATTGGCAGCACCCCGTGACGTCGCCCCCTCTCGCCTTTGTCCTTTTCTACTCTCCTCCTCTGTACGCGCCGCGCTTCCCATTCCACCGTTTTGTCCGCTGACGGACGGGGCCAGTGTTTCGATTTCACCGTAGTTATTAATTCCGGAACATTAATGACTGCGTTAGATTCCAAATGTGCCGTATGATTATTATTCAGAACCTTTGTCCAAGAACCAAAGTAATCTGCATCTTAAACATGCATGAATACCATCCACTTTATTCCATTTGTTTTTCGTCTACAGCATTAAGGCCGGTTACACCAGCAGTTACTGCGCGAAAAAAAAATCGGCGCGACAGCCGACGCAGCGAGTGCGGTCGCAATGTTTGGTTTCCCATGCTCCAACAACCGCGTGATTTTTGTCGACGTGGCCGGCTCTTCTTCCCAAAGTCAGTTGCAGAGGACACGGACGGGACGCGTTTGACTATTCCTAAAGTACAACAAAAACGTCGTAATAAACATAAATGTTTTGCGAATACAATATGTACGTAGAAATTGGTTATAATTAAGAATTATACCAAAAGTTTTTAGGTGTCTAAATTTAGTTTCGAATTCACAGCTATCGCGGACGAAAGCATGCTAATGAACGGCGGGTGGACGAGAAAGCAGATCACGCCAACTCTGCGACAAAATACCAATTTGGTAGAAACCAGCCGCAGAGCCGCTGCGACAGTGGGACTACGATTTTAATCGCACATTTACTGGGAATCGCACCGAATTCGGACGAGAATCGCAGCATGTGAAACAGCTTTTGCAATTTCATTCTATTCCATTTCCCAAATAACTAAGAACGAGAGCAGTATAAATTCTCGTAGCCAAGGATAAAGGCTGGTTGTTCGACACCGCAAAAATTATTTTTTACGATTCCGCCACCACAACATTTTCAAAGGTCTACATACCATGATTTTTATTGAGAGAGATCTATTTCTTACCTTATTTACCGATTTAAGCTCATATTTTATTTAGGATGTGTAATGTACTTAATATATGTTGTTAATATGTTTGTTTATGTTCCGTCTCTCTCTCTCTCTCTCTCTCTCTTATATATATATATATATATATATATATATATATATATATCATATATGTGTCATGATTTTTGTCCTACATGATGTGCGACAAAATGTTATTATTTTTCCTAACTTATGTTTTTTGAAGCTGCTGCCGTTAGCAGCTTTTTGTTTGTATGAACACTCCCTGTATGAATTTAAATTGTATAAAAATATAAATGATTATAGACGGGCACACATGCGGGCGCGTTTCACTCCACCGCAGTGTTTCCGCGCGGTCAAAAGTAACTATAGTAACATTGATCTAAGTAGCGAGCTTCGAGCCAGGGTTATTTTCAGCGTTCGTGCGTCTGGTGCGTGACATGTTTGCTTTCCAACGCGTCAAACTCGAGCTTTCTGGGCTCTGGAGATCGTACGCTGTGCTTTGTATGCGTAAACACCAGAATTATGTTCAACCCCATTTCGGTGAGACCACTAAATAATAACCACAAGATCAAATTACACGCTCGGGCAAGCAGCTGTGGCAGCACTGTATGGGTATAAAAAGTGCATTTAGAGCTGATTCTTGTATACAATGCTCGATTTATATAAATTACATTTCTTAAATATCTCTTGATGTGACTATTGTAATTCGTTTTTGTCTTGGATGAGAACATTTTTAAAAGAAATCTTTCTGGTGGGCAAAGATTATTTTTAGACGCAAGAGCTCCAATCAAAAAACAAAAAAAAACGGTTCAGCCCGACGTTTATAACACCTGCTCGGTTTCTTCATTAGGGGTGACTGAATCGCGAAGGGCAGCAGCAGTTTTCATCTTCTTCTTAGTTGTTTTCGTCTCGAATTTTCTTCTTCTTTCACACAGATGGTTTCATGTTTGTTGCCGTAGTCAGGTGACGCAATCCATGGACGAACACCGCTGGCAAAGCACCCAGGAACCTGTTTATGTTTCACGGTGTGTGTTGTATGTGCCAAGAATCTAGGAAAAAGTCTTTCGGAATTGTGGCTCAGTTCCAATCACTTGCGCGTTCGCGAAGTCGATTGGATGGTCGTGAACATCGCAGTATTCCGGGACAGCGCTGCTCTCGGGGTCGAACTTGCGTGTGTCGTTCTTATGCTGTGTGATGGGCTGAGAAAAGTTTTTTTATCTCGCCGATTTAAGTAGCGGGGCACTTTGCACATGTGTTATTGTAGACCACTCCCTGTGCTCTTTTTTCCGGGAGGCGGTCTTTGGGTTGCGGCATGAATCGTCCCAGTGTGGACACCGGCTTGTGGTACACTTAGAGGCCTACTTTTTTAGCACACGCGCCAGCGCTTCGCTGGTCCCGCTTACATTGGGGACGCTGATGCGCGCGATGGGACGAGGCTGCGTGTGTTCTGATGGCTTTTCGTTTTGGCACGTGCGACCATTGTGACGGACGATGCGCTCAACAAAGCTGTTGCTGTAGCCATGTTCTTCAGTTCAGCAATGATGGTCTGCTTTTCTTTTGTTCTGTCGGTCTCTGATGAGCAGATAGTCATTGCTCTGGATATAAGTGTGGAGACAACTGAGATACTACTGATGCCTTGTGACTCTTTGGATGGTTCGAGTCGAACTAAAGGTAGCGCCCAGTGTGCGTGGGTTTCCTATGCACCGCGAAATTCAGTTCTTTCCCTTGCTTTTTCACCAATGCATCTAGAAAAGGTAAGGTGTTATTCTTTTCGCATTCGACGGTGAATTGAACGGCAAGCTCAATAGAATTGAGGTAGGCCAAGAAATGGTTGACTTCTGGTTTGTTTAAAATACAGAAACAGTCATCCACATAACGCAAGAACACTTTAGGCTTGCTGGTGAAAGATCATAGCGCTCTCTGCTTGAATGTTTTGTTGTAAGTTTTGCCATCGTGACAGAGATGGAGGCACCTATTGCAGTTCTGCTGACTTCCTTGAACAGTTCACCTTGGAAACTGAAATGTGTGCTGCCGAGACTGAATTCGAGTGGGCGACAGTTCATCCACCTTGAGGCTGGTTCTTTAGCTCAAGTTTTTATCGTTCTCGAGTACGTCGCTGGCTGCGGTGACTGGCACCGAAACTGGGACGCTTGTAAAATTTGAAACAACGTCGAAGGTTACCGTACAGTCATCTTCGTTAAGTCGTACTTGCGAAATACTCTCTACAAAGTGGCCGGTGTTTTTCACGTAGGTTGACGTATTTTCCACGATAGGGGCCAAAATGTGGTGTAAGTAATTAGAAAGCGCACGAATTGTCGAGGTCAAGAAGTCTACTGTAGGTCGTAAGAGAACGTTAGACTTTAAATTTTGGGGTGCCCGTAGAAGCCTAGTGTAGAGCCAGTTCTGCAAATGAGCCGCAGATAGAGGCTCTTCAACTCCGGGTATTTCTTGAAAATCTCCGCCAGCATCTTATTCAAGCTCGTCTCAATTCGTGATGTTGGTTCCTTCTTGGTAATTGCCCGAATGCCCGATTTCCAGACCATCCCTAGGAAAAATAAAAGAACTGGACCTTTTCTTCGCACGTAGACAGCTCGAACACCGAATTCCGGACGTGTTCCCAACTCTGCAGTCCTTCGCGTCAAGCGTCGCTTCGACCACTGCTGAACAGCGACGGGCATCACAGGAAATGAAGGTTTCGAAGTTTATAAGAAAAAATGCGAAATTACGGTGCACAGACACCTCCAAACTTGTCAAGAACCTCTCCTCCAGACAACTATCTGTGTGCGAGATAGAGGTCATGGCAAAAGGCCATGCCTTTTACATGACCACGACGCGGCCACCTCTTTCAAGAATGGTTGCAGCCGTAGAGGACGGCATCGCACAGCCTAGAATCTGGCGTTCGTAAAGGAGTGCGACTTAAAGCGATCGGAATCTTCTCAAAACGCCCACAACGACAGCCACAGAATCTGTCCAAAAAGGAAACAACAGCGCTTCATAATATCCGCGAGGATAAAGAGATCGTGATTCTACCGGCTGAGAAAGGAAGGGCCATTGTCGTACCTTGACCGGAAGGTGTACGAGATCATGGTAATAGATCATCTCGATAGCCCTTATGAAACGCTCAAGAAGGACCCATCATCAGGAATTCAGACGAGCTTGAATAAGATGCTGAAGTAGATTTTCAAGAAATACCCAGAATCGAAGAGACTCTATCTGCGGCTCATTTGCACAAAAGGACTCTACACCAGGCTTGTACGGCCTCCGAAATCCGCAAGCCTAACGTTCCCTTACGACCTATTGTAGACTTCTCGACCTCGCCATTTCACCCGCTTTTTAATAACTTACACTACATTTTGGCCCTTCTCAGTGAAATACGTCAACCTATGTGAAAAACGCTGGCGACTTCGTAGAGAGTGTTTTGCAAGTAAGACTCAACAATGATGACTGTATGGAATCCTTCGACGTTGTGTCACTTTTTACAAGCGTCCCAGCTCCGTTGGCAGTTGCAACAGCCAGAGATGTACTCAAGAAAGGTAGGAACCTCAGCTGAAGAACCTGCCTCATGGTGGATGTACTGTGCCGCTTAGTCGAATTTTGTCTCGGCAGCACATATTTCAGTTTCCAAGGTGAACTGTTCAAGCAAGTCAGCGGAACTGACATGGGTGCCTCCATCTGTCTCACGACGGCAATTCTTACAATGGAAACGATCAAGCCGAAAGCACCACAATCTTTCACCAGCAGGCCCAAAGTGTTCTTGCGTTATGTGGATGACTGTTTTGAATTTTAAAGAAACCATAAGTCGACCATTTCTTGGCCCACTCCAATCCCATTGAGCCTGCCATTCAATTCCCCGTTGAGTGCAAAAAGGATGACATCTTACCTTTTCTAGATGCTTTGGTGAAAAAGCAAGGGGAAGAACTAAAGTTCGCTGTGTATAGGTAACCTACGCACACCAAGCGCTACCTTCAGTTTGATTCGAACCTTCCAAAGGGTCACAAGGCGTCTGTGGTCTCCACACTTCTATCCAGAGCAATGCATCTCTGCTCATCAGAGTTCGATAGCAGAAAAGAAAAGCAGACCATCATTGCTGATCTGAAGAACAATGGCTACAGCAACAACTTTGTTGAGCACATCGCCCGTCGCAATGATGGCCGGTGTCAAAACAAAAAGCCATCACAACACACGCAGCCTCGGCCCATCGCGCGGATCAGCGTCCTGTATGTAAGCGGGACCAGCGAAGCCCTTGCGAATGTGCTAAGGAAAGAAGGCGACCAAGTGTCCCACAAGCCTGTGTCCACTCTGGGATGATTCATTCCGCGATCTAACGATCGCCTCCCAAAAACAAAAGCATATTGCGTCGTCTACAAGGTCCCATGTGCAAAGTCCCTCTACTTACAATAGCGAAACGAAAACTTTTCTCAGCGCATCACACAGCATAAGAACGACGTACGTAAGTTCGACCGGGAGCGCGGCGCTGTCGCGAAACACAGCGATTTTCACGACCATCCAACTTACTTCGCGAACTCGCGAGTCATTGAAACTGAGCCACACTTTCGACAAAGACTTTTCCTGGAGTCTTGGCGCATACAACACACACCGGGAAACAAAAACAGATCCCTGGGTGCTTTGCAAGCCGTGTATGTCCATGGATTGCGCCACCTGACGACGGCAACAAACACGAAAACATTTGGTTAAAAGAAGAAGGAAATTGAAGTCAAAACAACTAGGAAGAAGATCAAAACTGCTGCTGCTCCTCACAATTTAGTCACCCCTGATGAAGAAACCAAGCAGGTTTTGAAACGTCGGGCTGTACCGTCTTTACAGCGGAGCTGTTAATGGCAAGGTTCCCCAGGATCGTGTCCACCAGCAAGAAATGATGACACTGAACTCTGGACAGCTACCGCCATCAATAAAGACGGCGGAAACCAGTCAACTAGTTGCCGCCGTCGCTGTTAGATGGCGGTGGCTGTCTGGAGTGTTGTGCTTGCCAGCTTGCATTCTGCTTGCCGCCATCGCTCACAGATCGCTGCAACCTTTTCCAGCCTCGGCAACCAGACAACTGGTTGCTGCCGTCGCTCATAGTTGGCGGCAGCATTTCTTCGGAGAAAGAAGAGCGGGAACGGAACGAACGGCGATGGCGCAGCAGCGCGAATGGTTCCGCAACCGCCGCGAGGCCGCTGTCGCCTAAAGTTTCACTGCGTCAAGCGCTTCGGATTCCATTGCAAAATAAGAGGAGATCGCCAGCCTGGAAAGCCACCGCCGAGAACAGAAGCTACAGATCCGCTGCTCCTCCTTCTTCATCAAAGTGGAAAGGCTGAAGTTTTTATTTTTTGTTTTGTTTTTTGGTTGGAGCTGTTCCGTCTAAACCTAATCCCTTTTTGTGTGTTCTTTAATAACTTGGTTTACCGGTGTGTTAAATACAATTCATTTGATAAGAAAACGAGTAGTAATTTGAAATGGAAATAGCGTAATAATTTGTCTTAGCTTATAATACCTGGGCTCGTACCAGGGTTGGAGTCAGTCAATGCTCAGCCCACTTCAACCGTTGTCTAAAGCGTTTGACCACAGCTGTTCACCATTTGTTAAAGGCAGGGACGATTTCTACACCACATTTCCGAATAAGTCCATGGGCGGATCTCCCGGGTCGTCGAACGCACTAGCCGGCCAGAATAACGCGACAAGGAATGTAGATGTAACAGAAACAACACCAAAGTCAAGTAGATCGCCAAGTACTTCGAAAAATACAACTTCCCCGATGGCAACAACTAACAACACTTGGCAACCCGAGGGTGACTACTAGGGAATAATGACGCTTTTTAGCGGGAGCGTTTACCCATGCGACGCGCCATGCTTGTCAAGCAAATATTTTGCCGATATCAACGCGGCATATGAGTGCCTCAAGATCTTGAAGACGATTTCCGCTTTGTGAGGCCGGCACTGCCTCCGATCACGCATACTGTTTTTTACTGTACAGTGCGTACTGTACATTGATAATAAGCATACCGTTTAGAACAAAAGGCCTGCCGAACATTCGCCCCCTCCCGCCCCCTTCCAAACGTCATGTCGGGTAGATTCATGCAGGCCTACTAGCTCGCGTCTGCGTCCCCGACAACGCGTGTTTCAGCGTTTCAGAACGAACTCAACCTAAGCCCACGGCGACGCCACACGCACCTGACGGCCTGCTTGTTGCGTACCCTCTTCGAGCTTCAACGTGTTTAGCGTTTGGTGTGGGTCGGCAATTTACCAACCATGACGTCAAGTGCACATCTTGTCTTCAGGCGGTAATGGTCAAAACTTTCATCTTGAATTGCCAAGACCCATGGAGAAATTGCTGGCAGGTTGCGTATTAACTTGCGCACGTCGTGTTTTGTGCCTGCAATGCGTCTCTCATCGCATGTGTTTAGCGTGGAATAAAAAGTAGTCAATCAATTTCCGCCTGACACCACTGATGTTACAGCACCAGTGGTTGATGGGACAAATACCTGTTCTGTTACAGGTCGCCTTCTAGCATTACAGTCATTGGATGTTTCAAAACTGGTGCTCTCTGAGGAGAGCAACGCTGGTGTTCGCTTGTACTTTTTTTGCAGGGACTGCAAGGAAAAACCGGCAGTATCGCTACATCAGATTGCATGGAAAACCTGCTTTTGTTGTGACGTCATGTTTTGCCACTTCCGGGCCACTTTTATTATATGGACGGGATAGGCCGTTAAAAGCACCAGTCGAAGATAAGTTCCATGCACGGTGCACTAATAAATGTCCAGTATGAAATCTGTTCATTCAGGACAGCTGAGGATCGCTTTGAGTCGGAACTGCAATAGGGAAAGAAAATAAAAGTAAGGCTGGCGGCCCAAACTTTGTTTTATTACCCTTTAGAGAAGGGGAACACGGAGTAAAATATTCTGAGCAGGTAGCCCGCATGCAAAGAGAAATATTTTTGAAAACACATTTTGGATGCCATGGTTGCCCACTGCGCATGATGTAGAGTCCAGAAAATGGCGGAATGGATTAGTGCTACATGATCTTCTGGGGACGCATTTGCTACTTTAGATTTGCCTACACCTTCTGCACCAGTTGCAGTGCGTGCACAAAAACCGTCGAATTTTTTAACGTGTTCAGCCTATCCTCCCAAGTAGCTATATAGAGAACTAAATCCGTTGCTTCCTTGAGAATCGCAAGTTTTTCAGCCATAAAGAAGCCGAAAATTACTGGTGAAAAAAATGCTTAGAACAAACACAACAGACGTCGCGAGACTTCTATCGCAAGTTGGGTGTCGGTGAGAAGTTTTCACCAAATTATTGCCGGATCATGGACTACTGAAAGGGTCAACAATTTATCATTGGATGATTAAGCACGTCCAACAGAAAGTGCGACGCAACATCAAGGCAGCACCTGAGAAAGCTCTAGCTTTCACACTAAAGGAAATCGAACCCAAGGACCAGTCTGCTGATTGCTGCTGTATATCTTATCCGGCGAGCGTAACTCCCGCAGGAGTAAATTTGAAGTATCGTAGCATTTCTGCCGATACAACTCAGCAGATGAAAGCACTGCCTGTCGCTTTCTTTATTACTTCTGTAAGACTAACTTCCACAGAAATAAATTAACATACCGCTCTCGAAGTCCACGATTGCGGTTCATTTCGCTTATATCTGGAGCTTGGTGAAATATTTTCTCCTGTACGGAGATAAAGTGAGAAATATAAGATGCGCCGGGTTTCGATTGGAAGTATATTTCGTAATTTATTACAAGTAATTTTATTGTTTATAATGAGTACGGTACCAGTCTGCTCCGGAGTTGCGTAGAGTGCCTGGATTTCAGAGCATTTCCAGCTGCTCAATCGTGGTCAGGTGTTTCAAGTGCCGCTTTGATAATGCGAGGTGCGAGGAGGTGACAAAATCTCTGATCGTCTGCAAACGTCTTCGCCTTTCCGCCCGCTTTCCTGCACGCTACGTGACAAGGCAACGCACTCGAACTATGCGGGGAAGCTGCGCAGGGTGCGTCAACCATGAAATTGCAAACAATCTCCACGGTTTGAGATGCTCCTTTTCTTAAAATCTCAAAATTGAAGAGAGGAACGGGCTCAAACCACAAAGAACGTTTTTAAATCAATAGTTGACTCCTGCGCTGATGGGTCGCACGTGAGCATGTGTTGCTTTGCACGAGGCGGAGAGGCGAAGGCGCTTGCGAACGATTAACGCTTTCGTCACCATCCTGGCAGCTCTCAGTTCCTCTAAGTTCTTCTCAGTTTTTTTTTTCTTTCTTTTTTGGAGGGGGGGGGTTGGAAAATTACTATTTAATACCGCTACGAAGACTAATTCACTAAAAACCAGGACGACCCTACAGGATATCCACTTCGTTTTTAGAATCTAAAACGCTGTACTTCGTCATAATTGCTTAAAAGATATTTCATGGTTTTCATTTCTATTTAAATATTCGTCATTGCCAGACACCATCGAAATTCTAAACAACGCTCTGAAAGCTATTCTGTTAAACGTTAAAAGCTTGACTCTTCTCAGATATCGCCTTATTTCTATTATGAAGGCGATAGATGTGTATTGTTTAGGCTTTATAGGTTTCGATTAAAAAAGTCGGGAAAGCTTCACCAATCTGGTCTGTCCACGCGAGTTACGTGCGCAAGGGGAATATTGTAAGGGGTTAGTCGCCACAATAACTCAAATATTTAGCTAAAATTTGTTCATCAATTTTTAGTTGTTGAAATTAACTTTATCGTTTCATTTCGAAAATTGTCAGTCCTCATGTGACGCCACTTGTTAGTAAATTTTGTAAATAATTCCTGTGCGTGGTAAACGCTGAAGTTCGCTAAAGTTGCAACTGGTGCAATAAGCGCAAGGCTTCTAAGAACAAAATGTGTTATATTCCAAATTTCTCGTATGAGTAACACACAGAACATCTATTTTATATATATAAAGTAATTCAGTTTTAAAACATGTATCAATACCATCTACTTTATTCGACTCGTTTTTCGTCTACAGCATTTATAAATTACGTCTATTAAATTTCCCACAGAACTCAGTACGGTAGCATTCTCAATGCTGTTAACCCGGAAAAATGGCTGGTTCCTCGAGACCGCAGAAGTTATTTTTTACAATACCTCTACTGCAACATTTGCAAAGTTCTACATAAATTAATTTTTATTGCGAGATTTGCATTTTGAACAAAAAGTTAGGTCGCCAACGAGCTGGTGAAGGTTTAACATAATTTAAGACCAAACCCCGAGACTGGGGTTTTGTGTTGTTTTGTTCTTTGTCTTTCCCCCAGTCTCGGGGTGTATTTATTATTTCAAGTTCGCATTTCTGTCTAATTTCATGAAGGCTGTTGTATCGTTTTGATTTAGGTTTTTATATGTTTTTTTTATTTAGTGTTTTATATATTTTCACTGCTGTCTGGAAAGTTACACCAATGTGGTCAGTGTACGTGTGTTGATCGGCAAACGGACATTATATATTTTGGCTGGTCTTCACTATAAGTTAGATGAGTTAATAAAATTGTAATTCTCAAGTTTTTAACCTTTGAAGTATTGTATGCCGAAAATATGAGCTTGCTGCTGAGCATATTCTAAAAATAATATTCATTACATTTTCGCAAAATATTGAGATTTGAGGGAGGTTGCGGTTCGCCAAAGGTTCAACTCGTACAACAGTCACAAGTCTTGTAAAACCAAAAATGTTGAGTTATGTTGCAAATGTCCTGTGTGATTTTTGCAGATTTTTTTTTGCTTGAAACAAGGTAACTCTCATTTGCAGCATGTTTTAATATCTTGTTTTCTACTACATTCTTGTTTAGATTTCGGTTTGAGCCTTTAGCCCAGTCAGTGAAACTGCGTATATGCGCTGGTTTGACTGACTGCGATAAAAATCAGTTGCAATTTAGCACCTGTCTGTGTCGTGTGTTTATCCTTCGCTCATGTCTTGTTTTGTGCTTTCAATAATTTTAATATTTTTTTTGTCTACAGCATTTATAAATTCCACCTTTTACACTTCCCATATATCTAAGTACGAGAGCATAGTCAATACTTGTCACCATTAAAATGGCTGGTTCCCCGACACCACACTAATTAGTTAATACAATCCATCCACTACTACATTTAAACAAACTATTCTTGTTTAAATGTGTGACAATATGATATATTTCTTATTTAATTTTGTTCTTTAGCTGCTGCACGTTTAACATGTTCTCAGACTCCCTCAGGCTGCTCTTCGCAACTATTTGTCTCGAAGACCCTTCAGTGTAGGCCGTTAAATATAACAATATAAACTTGAATTTTCAGAAACACAAATGATAAGAGGCGAAAATCCCATGCGGTCGCGTTTTAGACCAAGCAGTTTTGCCGCGTGTGCAAACGGGATTACAGTAACGTTGGTGCAACTAACAAGGTTCTGGACGGTGAGATTTTGAGTTTCGCGTGTATGGCGCGTGATCTGTTCGTCTTCCAACGAGCCAAAGTTGCACTGGCTGCTGGGATCTGAGGATAGAACCAGGGCCTTGTATTCGTAAATGTTATAATAGTGTATAGACTCATTTCGACGAGAGAAGGTAAATATTAACCGCAAGATAAAATTACACAGTCGCGACAGCATCTGCTGGCAGTACTGTATACCAGGTACAAAACGAAGTAGAGCATTTAGACAATATTTTTTTGTTATCAAGCTTTTATGTATCTAAAGTTCATTTAATATAAAGTTTCACCAGTTGATTATTATAATCTCTTTTTGTGTGTTTCTTGGAAACTCGCTTTCTTGGTCTGTTCAACGCGAGTCTTTTTTATAAAGAAACGGAGAAGGAATTCTAAGAGGCAATACAGGGAATTATTCTGTTTATTGGTCTAACATATTCGGTTTCGTACCTGGGCTAGCTTCAGTCTATGCCTAGTAAACTTTGACTGCTGTCCAGTGCTTTTGCCCACGCCTTTTCCTCCTGTGTTACAGGCGCAGAGGATCTCGACACCACGCATAGGAGTGAGACCCTGGGTGGATCTGCCGGGTCGTCGAAAGTACCACCCAGCCGAAATACCACGACAACGAATGTAGTGGCCCCGCTGACAACAACTAGAAGTATAACTTCCCCGATGGCAAGAATTACCAACACTTTGGCATCTAACGGTGAGTGCTACAAAACATTGCCGTTTTTTACAGCTGGAGCCTCCACCCATGCGACTTGCGATGCGTGCCAAGCGGAGAATTCGCAGATGCCAGCATGGCAAATGAGCGCTGCCAGATTTTGAAGATTATTGATGCTTCTCGAGGCCTGCAATTCCGCTAATCAAGCCTAATGCTTAAGGTACATTAAGAATAAACATACCATCTAGAAGATAAGGCCTTCACATACCCCTACAAATGCGATTACTAGTGGACAGATGCCGGGCCCCTAGCTCGCGTCTTTCAGTCTTTCAGCGACTGACGACGAGGTCGACGGTAAGTGCGAGTCAACTCCAGACACAGGCGTCTGCAGCTTTGCAGCCTACTCTCGTCGAGCTTTGGCCTGATTGGCGCTTAGGATGGGTGGGTGGTCTACCAACAATGACGTCATGGGTTGGCTTTCTCTCCAGGTTGTATTGGTGAAAATTAAAATGCTGAACTGCGAAGACCGAGGAAGAAATTGGTTTCAGTTTGGGTATTCACTTGCACACATCGTGTATTCTGCCTGGTACGCGTCTCTGCTTTGTGTGTTTACCGCCAAATAAAAAGGGGTGTCACGATTTCCGCCTGATGACTTTATAGAAGTGTCATGTCGCAGGACGCGATTATGATGGTTTCACAGCAGCAATAGTGGGTGTGGCAGAAACGTTCTATTTTAGGGAGCTCTCTAGCTTTACACTCCATAGAAGTTACAGGAACCATGGGTGTGGAGTCCGCGATGAAAGCGACACTCGAGTTCACTTGTACTCTTTTTTCTGTGACTTCTAGCACCAACCGCCAGTTTGCCGACATCCGACTGCGTGACACACCGGCTTTTATCTTGTAATGTGTTGCCGCTACTGGATCTCTTTTATTATACGGGCAGGATAGGCCGTTTAAAATCCCAGTCGAAGGAGCTGTCCCGACACAGTACTTTATTAAAAGTTCACGATGGAAAGTCACCATCCTAAAGATCTGTGAAGGAGCCTACTGACTTTCTTCATGCGTTGCACCTAAATTGCAGCAATGTACAAGGAATTAAACATAAGATTGACGTCACGAACGTTTTTGCTTTCACACTTAAGGAAATATCAAGAAAAGGTACAATATTTAGAGCAGGCTGCTCGCATGCTAAAACCAACGATTCTTTTACCACTTTGGATGCCGTGGCTGCTCCTACAAATACCTTCTACGCCTTATTGAGAAGGCACCAACTGAAAAAAAAATGTTTTGTTCCATGAACTTCCGGGAAACAGTTCATACTTTTATTTTGGATATATAACTTTTTCACCAGTAGCAATTCGTGCAAACCGTTATATTTTATTACTGAGTGGAGCATATTTTTTTAACACATCCTGTGCTTGTTTTGGTAATCTCAAGTTTTTATGCGGCCAAAGATAAACTAAAATTTTATCGTGGATAAAGAACAAATTTAGAACAAGTACACCAGGGCCCATTTGCTCGAAGCGCTAACCGCGGCTAAAGTTAGCCGCAGCGCCTATTAGAGGGATTTTGAAATCACATGACTGGCTCAGTAGGGATGCGGGGAAACATGAAAATGCCCCGGTGAGTGAGCGCCGCTCGCATTGGAACTAATATGTCGTGGTAGCTGTAATATCGGGCGCGTTAGTCAGCAACGAATGGTGCAGAAGGCTTTCGCTTTGCCTTACCTCACTTAAGTCGCAAAGCATGAGCAATGACCTCGCCGCATTTTTTAAATAGTTTTTCGATTCTGGCCATTTCTAAGCCTAAATGAACGCGATAATTGTCGGCATGGCAACGTCTTTGGAAAGTGGATTGCCTTGAGGCAATCGGCCGGGTATTGATAGCGCACAAAAGCAGACAGCATCCCAATAGACATTTTTATAAATTACCCAAGCATCGAGGAGAACGCTGAAAGTGTAATTCTACGGTCCGCGCGCGCTGGCCTTCCTCTTATAAAAAATTCGAAGTAAATAATCATAATAAGGCTTTGACGTACGCGCGTGCAAGGTAAAATTAGTTTCAGACTTTTTTGCTTTGTAACAATTAGTACTGCAGACGCCAGCACGTGCAACGCTTGTAACTACACTGTGTGCTTGGGAAATTTAGAAAAAAGGTCTATTGGGACGCTGTCTGCTTTTGTGTGCTATCAATACCCGGCCAATTGAGTCAAGGCAATCCACTTTCCAAAGACGTTGCCAGGCCGACAATTATCGCGTTCATTTAGGCTTAGAAATGGCCAGAACCGAAAGTCTATCTAAAAAATGCGGCGAGGTCATTGCTCATGCTTTGCGATTTAAATGAGGTAAGGTAAAGCGAAAGCCTCCTGCACCATTCGTTGCTGACTAACGCAACCGATATTGCAGCTACCCCGAAATATTAGTTCCAAAGCGAGCGGCGCTCACTCACCGGGGCACTGCCATGTTTCCCCGCATGGCTGCCGAGCCAGTCACGTGATTTCAAAATCCCTCTCCTAGGTACTGCGGCTAACTTTAGCAGCGGTTAGCGCTTCGAGCAAACGGGCCCAGATGCCGCGAGACCTCTCTCCTAAGTTGTGTGTCAGTGAGAAGTCCTCACCAAATTATTGCCCAATTGCGGACTCCTGAACGGGTCAAAAATGTCTCACTGGTGTATCAAGCGTGCCAAACCGAAAACTGCTAAACAACGTCCAAACAGCAACTGAAAACGCTCTGGCTCTTCCACTCAACGAAACCAAACCCCAGGAACGGTCTACTGAACGCTTCGGCTATCTCATCCGGCGGGTATATTAGCCGCAGGAGGGATTTCGAGGTCTCGTGGTTGGGTCCGCGAGGAGAAAGTACCGAGCGTGGCCGCTGCTTCCGCTCAGCAGATGTAATGAATGCCTGTCGATTTCTTAAATTCCATTCGAACACAACCTCACCCAGATATAATTTCACATACCACTCTTGAAGTACATATATAAATGGGGTCCGTTTCACATACATTTTGAGCGTTTTCTATAATTATTACTGCGTAAAATAAAAATTGAATTTTCGAAGCGAGGAAAAAATTACGGCTGTCATTTGCTTGGAATGCTAAGCACCTATAGGGTGAGAAATGAAGAAAGATGGGAGGAAAAGGTGAGGAGACGTAAGAGCGCCGAGCCCCGATTGGAAGAATATTTCCGACTTGATTACAAGTAATTTTATTACTTGTAATGAGTACTGTCCAAGTCTCCTCCCGAGTAGCGTAGGCTGTCTAGATTTTGGATTATGACCAACAGCTCAATCGCTGTCACGTGGTTAATGGGCGGCGTTAGCAATACTAAGTGCGAGGTGGTGAAAAAATATTTGATCATCTGCACACGTGTCCTAGGTCCTTTCTGTCCGCGTTCCTCACCGCCGCGTGGCAACACAACGCATGGACGCTAGCGGGGTGTTTATTTGTTGTGAAAGTGTGATTGTATTTTTCGAACTGTGGCTTTCTACTGGAAATCAAGTGTTTATCAGAGTTCTTTATTCTTAAGTTCTTAATTTTTTCAAGATTC
>JAZHYW010018460.1:0-42784 GCA_037355805.1 Ixodes ricinus
GTCATTGCAACGACTGGACACGGGCCACAACCCGAATGATTGTCGAGCTATCGCTTATCACGAGCCCAAATCGAGCGCCCACGGAATGCTCGGGTCCAATGTATGAGCCGCATTCAAATATCGTCACTGGAGGATACTGCGATCTCCCAGTTACGTCATCAAGTTTCGCGAAGAAGAGATTGTAATGAAAACGTAAATTGCAGTTGATGTAGAATGGGTAATTCTGGTGGGAGACGTAATGACATGGAAAAACCCGCTACTACTAAGAGTGTCATTATGTCGCGACCAAACAGACGAGTTCTCTCAAATATTCGCATTTAAACCAAATAAAAAAGTCATGCAGTCGACGCTACAAGCCGATGGGGCCAATCAAGCAGCCATAAAAGTGCCATGTCATGGCGTCCGTCGTCCCTTCTACGGGTGCTATTCCCGGATAAACAAACTAAGCTCAGCGAATGCGCTATGACCTTGTAGTCTGTGCGTACGGGTTTCAGCCTTCTAACCTTTAAGTACGCACGGACCTTTTGTGAAACGAAGTATGTCGCCAGCAGTCTCCAATATAGTGTTTTAGTAGATCGTTTCCACGCCTTTGATAACAATACCCGATAACGATACGATGTCTACGCTAATAGAGAGTTTTAGTAGATCATTCCAATGAGTCGGATAACGATACCCGATCCTCCGCCGACGCCTTTGCGCATGCGTCGTATCGTCATCGGAGTGATCTGCCAAAGCTTCCTATACTTCGTCTCGTCCTTCGATGGACTAAAGGCAAAAGCTACGGACCGCCAGATCCGATCCCGAGTCACTTAGCAATTGCATGGTTTGCGCTTCGATGCGCCTTTCGGTGCCCGCGCCTCGAATCACTGATGGGGGTGGGCGGATAGTGGTTCGAATTGAATGGCACTAAGTGACTCCATCAATTTTACATTGCAAAAAAAAAGCCACGACATACAAGCTCTGTGCACTGTCGAAGCTATAAACATGTTGCAGCGCTTTTTGATTCCGAGCATTATTCGTCCACTCTAATCAGTGTTAAGCATGTCGTAGTTTAGCGTGGAACGTGATTGGACCTGGCGGACCGTGGCTTTGGCTTTTAGTCCATCGTAGGATGAGACAAAGTATGGTATGTTTGGCTATCGTTATCAGTGCGAAAAAGCGATCTACTAAAATTTGCCTTCATAGAAATAACGAACCCGCAGACGAGCTGGTGAACTTTCAACGTCTTGACTTGGGGAAACAAATGTGTACAGCATGTCGCCCTCCCGCACTCCCCGTGTCGGCCCTCCCGCCCTCCCCGTGTCGGCCCTCCCCGCCCGCGGTGAGCGCGCGCTGGGACGCTCCCGGCGGGCCGTCACGTAGACGGCTGCGCCGAGTGTGGATCAAGGTCGCCACGGCTGTGGGGCCAGACGCGACAAGGCCACCGGAAACAGGCCGGCCCTTGTTCTGGGGAGAGGGCCCTCCCTGCGCTCTGCTTGATCGCGGCGGCGGTGCGTCTGGCTGCTGCGGCCGACTCGGCTTTTCTTTCGTGCCCCAGGCTCGCTTTTTCTCGGCACAGTCGCCACGTCGCAAGTCTGGTTTGTGTCGTGGAATTTCGTGCCCGCGAAGCCGTCCAGCCTCCCCCTCATAACTCAGATACACAGACGGTTGGTTATGGCACGTCCGCTTCAGCCTTGGAGGGCCTCCGATCGACTGACTACCTGGACCGCGCGTCCAAGTCAAGAAGAGATGTTGGCTCCACCCAGTGATTCAGATCCTCCTCCCCCCTCCCCACCCCTCAACACCCCCATGTTGAACCCTCTTCCCAAACTTTGTTCCATCCCCTAGGTTGACAACCCTGGTTAAAACTCCTGACCCCACCTGTTGTGGAATTAAACCTCAGCTACACTGCTCTCCCATTACACAAAAGCCAGTGTTCGCAGACGGTCCTTTGTACGATACGTTAGCAGTGTGTGCCCGCGGCTTTAGTCTTTCTAAGGTTCCGTGGCTCGCTTTCGGTGTCTATACCTATCTCAATACGTCTCTATTGTCCTAGTGAATGATATTGTGAGGGGGAGTTCATTCCCGGTCTCCGATGGCCGTTGATCAGGAGCAGGGCCAGGAGATACGGCGAGGACACTGGGAAATGGGCCGATTTCGAAGGTGTCCTTTGCAAATCTGCTCCGCCGTTTTCTCGCGGCCCCGTTGCTGAGAACTCCCGAGCCGTGTCGGCTCATGTGCCCATGCTCGCTGGTCCGTTCGGCACACATTACCATTTAGCGGTAAGTCGCCCCGCTGCTCACACCATATTAATGCGAAAGCAATAAATGCTCCATGGAGCGAAGCCGGCGTTTTGGTTGTCTGTAGCAGCGATAAACGGCATCTAAATTTCCATTGGCTGAGCGAAACGGCACATAAATTCAAGCACGCGCCTCAGAAATAAAACACAAAGAAAAACACAGCAACGCAGATGCCTCGTCACGGAAGCCGGCGGGTGCGCTCAAGGTCAAAGCGGACGCGCCTCGAAATAAAACACTAAAGAAAAGCACAGCAACCCAGTTGCTTCGTCACGGAAGTCGTCCTAAAGCCGGCAGGGTTCACCGCGTCTGCGCACTAGGGGAGCGTAATGTCACCGCCGCAGCGCCGTGTGCGAAATCTGATATAAAAAGAAACGGGCTTACTCGTTTTCCCCCTCTCTCTCTTTACTTGTCTTCCTGTCTTTGGCAGCCATACTTGGAGCCAGTTTTTAAGTTACTTAAACTGTCACAATTGTACCGATTTTACACCGATTCGTTGATTTGTCAAGCGAGCCGGGAGGGGTGGAAGACAGACCGGCGGCCCATGCCGATTCTGCAGCGCCCAATCAAGGTGATGACTTGACGAACGTTATACAGATTTATGGAGTTGTCGTGCAAGTGTAACGATTATCAATGTATTCTGTCCTCTGATAGACGTGGGCCGCCACTTTGGTATAGCGCTACTAACACACGGCCTCAGTGCAAGAGACGCAAGAGTGCCTCGACGATAGCATGTTTGCGTTCGATGGCTTCTCACAACAGGTTGCGAAAAGTGGCCCCAGCGTGCTGTATACTTGCGGGCGGCTTCCACATCACAAAAAACGGCTCATTTAAAAATGACTGCTGCCACTCAGCCACTTGTACATGTAATAACAAAAAAGTATAATTTAACTTTTCTATATATGTTAAACAGAAAAATTAAAACATAGTTCCACTTCTTTTTTCTTTTTTTTTTGTCTGGATGAATGAACCATGACTAGGCATTTTTTCTACGACAATCGCTATTACACTTTTAAGGGGACTATATTTGCGATCTAAGGCTGAAAACACGCGTGCGGAAAGCCACCCAAAACGAGGTCGAAAATAGGTGTATGAAAATCATCCCAAACCATTTTCAAGAACTGGGCCCATTTATTACACGCAAAAATATGGTGTTCACACCCATATTTTTAAAATTTATTTATTTGCCTCAAAAGGCGCGCGCAGGCATTACATAGGAGAAACGTAGAACGTAGTGAAAAACAAAAGTACGAACCAGACAAGGGTAGTTGCGATTTCTACCGCAAATACCCTCGTGTTTTTCGTTTAAACAAACAGTGTGAAATTATTTTTTGCCGAGTTTCAATTTACGTGCGTTTTTCAGATGGCTTTTTGTACATACGCCTTGGTTGTTGAAATACCCTCGATTTTAAAAAATCGCCCCGGTTGTTTTATTTTTTGTTTCTTTCAAATTTTTGTGCGATTTTCGATTAGTGTTCCAAATGCATTCCATTCTTTACTCTTCCCCTTCTATTTCTAAACGCAATATCCTCTCTTCCATCTGTACAAAGCAATGCTTTATGAGCACGGCGGCTCAAAGAGCAACGCGTTGATGCTTGTTTACACAAGAACGCACTGCCCCCCCCCCCCCCCTTTGACGATGTAAATGATGTTGTAATCGTGGGACTGTCACTTGGCGTCGACAGATTGATCCCAGACCACCCCTACCTTTCTTTTATACGTTCTATGTTGTGCAGTTTTGGATGCTCTGGATGAAAATATTGCTCGAATGGTTTCCAACTCGTCTTCCTTCCTCTGATACGGCTAAAGTAGACATGACCAACCTAGTAGTCACATCTTTCGCACTACTTGCCAGACTCTTTCACATAAAATACTCGAAATGCATTGAATTCTTACAAATATTTGAACGCAGCATATGTGTATGCGCTGGATTTTCTGAATAGCATTACGCTCGAGTCTGACGGAAAAGCGTCATTTGCAGACAAAGGCAACGTAAAGCATGGAGCGCAAGTTCGTCTGCTTCTTTTCAGGGGTTGTGGTGACGTCAGAATGCCGACCTCTCATTGGCCGATGACGGAGGATAGTGCGTAGACCTCAATGCTACCTGCCTTAAGGTCTATCCACTCTCCTTCCAATCGGAGCCAATCAGAGCTCGAAGTCTCTCTGACTTCACCGCAACTCTTGCACAGGAAGCAGACGAACTTGCGCTCGGCACAGAGACAAAGGCAGTTAGCCTTCGCGTCTACCCTCTAATCCTTCCAATCAGAGCTCGGCGTTTCGGCGAGCCATGCGCCAGACGGCACATCGGAACGCGACGCGTGCAACGCCTTTGCGATGCGGCTCCCGAACCCCGTCGTCCGGAAGCGCTCGCGAGACAATAGGACCGGAACATTGCTCCGGGCAGTGGGGCCTCGGCGGCTCGCAGTGCCGCCGATCCCGACGTAGCAGGAGTCGTGCTCGACGAGCGGCGGCTCCCTTCAGACTGGCAGCTGCCGGTGCAGACGGCCCGGTCGTCTGGACGCGGCCAGACAGAGTGCCGCTGGCGAGGCGTTTATCTTGGTGCCGACGTCACAGAAAGTGCTGCCCGCACAGGCCGTCCTTCCACTCGTGGGAAAACGGACTGCACCATGTTGACGTTTAAAAAAATGTCCCGGTCTCCACCGGATGAAAACACCCTGTACCAGCAGCGGACGCAGTTATTCCTGAAATCACAATAGAATTTACCATAAGGCCCCCAAACCTCAACCCGACCTCCCAAAACGCCCATATATAACATAAAGTGATAGGACATGTGCAGATGATAGACCAAAGTATTCGCAGTTACAGAGGCAAGATAAACTCCGTTTACATCATATAAAACACACGGAAACGACGATAATTTGATGTCGCTGTCATGGGACGTGAACGCCACGAATTGCTGGTTATAACGTCTCTGTGGTTGATTGATTATAATAACTCTTAATATGATGTAACTGACATTTTTGCGAGTAAAAGCCCGATGTGATATACCAGAATGTTAGAGCTTTTCCTACACATGACATGTGTGGCCTATTACACCAGTACTTGACACCAAACAACATGGTCGCGTTGGCGACGTTCGTCTTTTAAAGCTAGACGCATCAGAGACCGAAAAAGGCGAACTTCAATTTTAGCGCTTATTTTAATCGAGGAGCGGTTTCAACGCCCAGTTACAGCCGCTCAGAAACATTCCCACAGAGTAAACAGGAGGAAACAACAGCGCTGATAGGAACACTGCCTTATGAATGAGCTCGGAGACATACTGCTAAAGTTCAAATTCATAAGAAGTAATAATGTTCAGGAGGTAGCATTGAACTTCTTAGTGTGCGAGTGTCTCGTGTGTGTGTGGGGGGGGGGATTGTCTGCCTTTCGGATTATGTAAGTTGTTGGGAGCCGTAGTTACGCCGAGGTATCTTGATTTATGCGCCTGTGCCTACAATGTAGTTCCCTCGTGTTTAATGTATCTGTATTGAAGAGAGAGAGAGAGAGAGAAGAAAATGTCGGTGCACCTATTTCAATTTTAAATAAGGGCCTGCTACATTAAGCGACATAATTTTTAGCATACAACTTTAGAGTTCAGAGAGACTTTGACCCGGAACTCGTGCGGAGTTCGGGATTTCGGGTCCGCTAGTACCGGCGTATATTCAGCGGCGCTGCAGCCATGCGCACCGTTCCCACCAAGGAGGATAGAAGGGCAGGAGAGGGCATGACGTCAGCCGCGTAGCCTCCACAAGCCATGCTCCCTTGACCCTCGCCTCTTTCTAATTTTTCTCCTTGCCCTCCTCACTTATCAGGCCAACGTGACCACATCACGTGACTGTAGCTAGCCTTCGTCTAGCCTTCGATCTGATAAAACCTACCGGAAGGAGCGCGCGCAAGCCTGCAAGGAATCCTTCTACAATCAACCATCCATCTCACACCTGACATGTCACGCGCACCAATCACCAGAGAGATCTGGGGTCACGTTGGCCACAACATCGTTTAAACGTTTTATGACTAGGCTTCACCAATATTGCAACGTGCCCCCTCCCAGTACTTATAACCAGGGACTCAAACCGTAACCGTAACCGAAACCGAAAACCGTTTAGGAACGAAATTTTTTCAGTAACCGTAACCGGAACGAAACCGTTATTTAAAATTTATAAAAACCGTAACCGTAACCGTAACCGAAAATTATTCACCGGTAACCGGTTTTAACCGATATTAACCGAAATATAAAAATATTAGTTTTTCTCAAGTATGACCTGAAGGAGAGATCTTTAAATGCTGTGGCCATTTGACAGAGATACCCTCGGCGAGTGGTGCATCTGGTAATATATTTCCGTTCAATCTAACTTCAGGATTAAGAATACTTGGTTAAACTCAGTGGTCGAGCTTATAATAAAAAAAAAGTCTGTTTCTAAATTTGCCACACTCCTACATCGCTACATGTATTCACTACGTGTTGCCTTCAGGGTATTAACTAATAAGTTAGAATTCTCAGATGTCCATCAAACTCAGTTCTATCAAAACCACCCATGTTCCTGACATGCAGTAGCCAGTTTGAATAAACGAGGTAAATTGACTATCATGCAGAGCTGGTGCAAAAAAAAATACCTGGTGTTCATTTAGTCTGAAACGTGTCTCGAGCGACGATATTGAAACAACACAGAAAGAAAAAAATGTCAGAGGTTCGACATTGGCGCTTTGTATGATATTTATATATATAACCGGGAGCGACGGAAGGAACGAGGAAACGTCCGAAGGGTTTCCGAGTTTTTCTTTTCCTGCCGAGACTCTCTTCCGAACCCAGTGGCAGCCACCGGCACTGCCACGCATCTCAGCATGACAAGAGAACAAGCCAAGGAGAAGGATGCCTCGTCGTCGAACGCGCCAACGCACTTGGCCGCAGATGACGGAGCCGCCCTCGTCCAACAGACAGGGGATGCCATTTCTGCCTCCTTCGCCTAAACCTTAGGAGCTGCCCCGCTTCCATCATTGATGCCAAGGTCGGTCTCGCTTCACACGGTTAGCAGTCTCAACAGTCCCTGTCGCAGAACTCTTAGCGCGAGCTATTCGAACGTCAGCACGGTGAGCTCAAACATCTACAGACGCGCCAAGAGATCGCTTCTAGCATCGCCGGGGCACTTTCCATGCTTCCGCCGGAGGCATGGCTTCTACGGGAATCATTTCTACGAGAGTCACCAACGCGGTCCGAATACCTGCACTGGAGCCCCACCGCCCATTCCAGAAGCGAGGGTCTGTCAGGCCTACGACATTCTGTGCGACCTCGCCCAGAACACCAGAAGTTTGTCCACGAGAGATGTCCACGAGATCCGTCATCTCCACCCGTATCGGTTCTACTGGGATACCATGCTCACCGAACCCCAGCACCTCATTTTCGATAGACTGGAACTTTTCCACGTCGTCGCCAGAGGGAACTAGAGGACGGCTATAGTATCCCAGACGTACAAGCTGGAGTCCGAGGTTTTCAGAGAGCTGCCCGAACAACTACCCAACCAGCCTCGACGCGGACGCCACACGTCTCGTGGTCCCGCGAACACCAGCTACCACCCAGGCACCAAGTTCAAGTGGCCCCCTAACTGTGAGTCCGGCAGCTACCCTGGGTTTTCAAAACCCACCAGTGCCGTAATCGACGGCACGGTCGTCTTCTCCTGGACGCTTTCCCGGTCGAGGACGTTCTCGCCCATGCATTTTGCGAAGCTGGCGTCTCTGCTTTTTCTTCCCGTGCTTGATGATAGACCGAAGAAAACGACCCATTGGATCCGGACTCGACGACCACCGCCGCAAAGCGAATCCTGGCGTGGCTCAGCAGGACCGACAGTGTCAATGCGCCCCACGCCGATGACGACTCCTTCGGCACGTATGATGACGAGGAGGAAAACCACACCAACACAAAGGAACACACTACAAACAAAGAAAGCGACGTCGAAGACTCCGATTCGGACCTGGGTAGCACTGCCTACAGGTTGAAAGCGATGGGACCTCCGCCGCCAGTCCACCCGGCACCTCAAGTCGACTGGGCAATGTTTATTGAGGCATAGTTTTCATGGGCCGCCCAACTTCGGCGCACTTTTCATTTGCTGCATGAAGGCTTCTTGCTTTACGGCCCGCCCACCTCTCCCTGACCAGGTCCCCACGATCGATGCCGCCAGAACCAACATGTTGGCGGCATCATCGAACGCACGTGGTCTGTACTTCAACCCCGTCTACCTCGTATCCAAGTCAGCCACCGAGTCCCGCTTTGATTTGGACTGCGCCGCACTTACACCTTACCTCCAGGCACCTCAGTTCCGCCTGACTCCGCTACCCTAGGCCATCAAAGTAAACCTCCTCCCGCCTCAAGCGTATATGGTGAAGCTCGACATTGCCGAGGTCTTTTACCATATCTCGCTTCATCCCTCCTCCCGTAACCTGACCACATTTAGAGTAGGCCGCCGCTACCGCCGTTTTTGCCGTATGACCTTCGTGATACGCCCGGCGCCGTTTTACAGGCAGCTCTTGGCAACAACCATTGCCAGGGAAATGCACGCGCGTGGACTCTGGGCTTTGTCTCACATAGACAACTTTTTGTGCGCCCGTCCCGACCCAGACAGGTTGGCGTCTACGGTGCACCTCCTCGTGGAGGACTTGCTGCGGTCGGGATTTCGCTTAAACCTAAGCGACACGAGCAGAGCGCACGCGACGCATGGGTTTTCTTGGGTTCAGGCTCGACACAGCCGATGACACCATTTCGCACACGCCAGAACGGCTCTGAGACATTCCTCGCGTCCTCCGCTCGCTGGAGGCGCTCTAGGGGGCGGTGGGCTAAAGCCCCTTATCCTGGGAAAAGTGGCGCCATTCATTGTCTTAGAAATGCTCGAGACACGTGCCGAGCGCCAATTCTGGGAAATTCATGGCGTCTGAAATCTAGCTCAGTGCTGCGCTGTGCCGCCATGATCTTCCCAAGGCTGCACGTTGCACGTGCCTCGTGCAACGACTCACCTTGCGCTACTTTTGAAACATGAAGGGGCTTTACGGTGGGCTACTTGGCATTTTACTTTTCTCTCGATAACTCTGGGCTTTTTCTTCTTCGTCCCTCGTTTGACAAAGTTTCAGACCAAATATTTATTTCACTCAACTGGCTTCCCTTTCTTCTGCGTGTTTGGCCGACTTTGCCGCACTGCCGACCGCTCCCCTTTTTCCCCACTACCCAACTGTGCATGAGCAGACGCCTCCGGATTCGGTTACGGCGTAGATGTTGGGGACTGTGAGCAGGCAATAATCGCCTCTCTGCCTAGACCAATATGCCTTCGGGAAGGACTCGCCGTGTTGTGGTGGGCGTGCATTGCCTATACTCCGTTTCACCTTATGTTGTACCGCAGCGGAGGCCAGAAGCGCGAGCTCATAGCGTTGGCAGCTGCTCTTAAGTCACAAGAGCTTGTGCCGCCGAGATCTGCCCCAGAGCAAGGAGCTCGCGCTTGTGCCCTTTTCTGCGGTACATCATAAGGTGAAACAGAGTATAGAAAGGAGCACTTCTGCACACGAAGAACAGAGCTTTCGCTCTCGCGCTGCGCTGCAACCATATGGACGAGCTGCCTTGGGCTATTCCCTCTGCCATTTTTCTTTCTTTCTTTATTTATTTATTAACATTTTTTGAAAAGCTCGGGAAACCGTTCGGACGTTTTCTCGATTCGTCCGCTGCCCTCTGCACGAGAAGGAAAAGATGTCTCGCGCTGAGAGCGCGAGGACTCAATGGCCCGCCGGCTTGCCATCGCGTGTCAAGCCCACAACGGCAGGTCGGCGGGGCTCATGACCGACGGTACCCATTTTATTGAGATATTTTTATTAAGAAAAAGAAGAGAAACGGCACTGGCAATAGCCCAAGGCAAAGCTCGTTCATAGCCGCGGTGCAGCGCTAGAGCCAAAGCTGTGTTGTCCGCTTGTAGAAGAGTCCCTTTCTCGCCAATGCATGCGCACCAGAACGCGGCGAGTCCTTCCCAGAGGTATATTAGCCTCGGCAGAGGGGCTATGATTGCCTGCGCATAGCCCCCTATAAGTAATCCAAAACCGACTCCGGAGGCATCTGCCATGCGCTGTTGGGTAGCGGGGAAGGTGGAGCGGTGGGCAGTGCGGCAAAGTCGACCAAACACGTAGAAGAAAGGGAAGTCAGTTGGGTGAAAGAGGAATTTGGTCTGAAACTGTGTTAAACAGGTGGACAAAGAAGGAAAAACCCAGAGCCATAAAGAGGAATTCAAAATGCCAGGTAGCCCGGGGCCTGTATAATATAATATAATATAATATAATATAATATAATATAATATAATATAATATAATATAATATAATATAATATAATATAATATAATAAAAGCACATCCGACAGGACATTGGGAGGCCCAGAATTCAAATCTTGGGTCCGCCATTTATTTTGGCTTTCGGCGGTTTCGTAAAACATTGATTCATTCGATGAAGTACTGTTCATTCATCTGCATATTTTCGAATATATATATACATATACATATACAGTATAAATAAGGTACGTCCACACTTTGTTTTAATTTTTTTGCGTCCACACGTTTTTTAGTTTTTCTTATATATAAATGCACCATTTTTCTAGCGTCACAGAATCAGCCAGCGAGAGACGTGCGCTTCGATAACCATAGGCAATTGCATGGAAATAGCAAACATGACGTAGGTGTAACATGGCACAACAACGAAGAGTAGGGAAAGGAACGAACAACGCATGACATATTTTTGCAGCTTTTTGTGTTGTTTCTGTGTTGTTCGTTCAGCTCCTTTGTCTTCCTTCTTTTGGGCTATTGCATTTATATTATGTATGACTTTCACCAACTAGCCCAGCTCTCAATTTTGTTACTTTATTGCACTTAGCAGTATTTTACTAAACAATGGCTATAGTTCTGTTCCTTCCTTCAGTGTGGGTGAAGACTCGTCTGCATGTATTAGGTTGAAATAAACTATAGCGACGAGAAGGTGCGAGTGGCTCTTCCAGAACTCAGTGGGAACTTTCTTAGGGTTATCTACAAATGCTGCCCAACAACAAAGTAGGAATATTTTTTTCAATTTTTTATATAGAATGCGATGATCCTCAAGTAGCCGAAGTAACACGTATGCTCGGGTGTCAAACTATAGAATGTAAGTAGATGTAGTGAACAAGCGTTGTAGCGAGAAACGTGTGCAACTTTTGACCAATTGGAAGTATTAAGACGTTTCTAAGCTCCTTGAATTTCACGTTGTTGGATATGTGGAACTTCTTTAAACCGTTTATTATAAAATGGCTGTGTAGCATTCCAATTAAATACATTATTGGAAAAACCGAAATAAACCGGTTTTTAGAAACGTGTAACCGGTAACCGAAACCGTAAAAATTGAAACCGTAAAAAACCGAAACGAAACCGTTATCAACAGGAAGCGGTAACCGTAACCGTAACCGAAACCTTTATTTTTCGGTTTGAGTCCCTAGCCTATAACCCCTTGATTCCCGCCCTTTTGACGACGACTTCCCCCCTCGCTGGGCTGCATAGAGGCGAAGCCGACATCGTGTAAGCGATGGTAGCGGCCAACAGAGTACTTTGACACGCTAAAATTTCATCTTTTCAAAAGTGTTTTCGAGTATATAATCTGGAGTCTCCCGATGATTCACAAAACAAAAGACAAACACACAACACAAAAAAATACAACCGCTTTTAGCAGTGTGGTGTCAGAAACATTCTTGTCTGTTCGGAAATTAATATGTCTGCTTCCTTCGGGGTATGCTCCTTTTAAATCCGATAGCCTTTTTTGAGCGAGCCCAAGACATTTTCAAGTCCGTGGCTTGGTTTCTAAGTTGTAACCAACGAAGCAGGTGACGCGCCTTTGTTTTCTAGCTACTTCAA
Organism: Ixodes ricinus; assembly: GCA_037355805.1. NCBI lineage: Eukaryota > Metazoa > Arthropoda > Arachnida > Ixodida > Ixodidae > Ixodes > Ixodes ricinus. The sequence continues at coordinate 12,168 of JAZHYW010018460.1, forward strand.
TTATGCATACAGAGTGTAATGGGCCCAATGAATGATAGCGTATATTAGCGTCTGAGCGGCAAACGGCTCTTATTATGTTGTTATACATATCATGTTGATATAGATTTAATAAGAGAGAAACATTTGAATGGCAGTATTACTACAAGTCGTTACTTGGTCGCGTGAGGCCAGTCCATGGAAAGTAGAAAATTAGATTTAAAAAAAGTGAATTGGTTAAAAATGTGATAGATCTGAACAGCAAATGCAGTTCCCCAATGTCTTATTACATGTGATAGCATTTCTATTAATTATTAAAAATAACTCTTTAGGTAATAAAAACAAAACAAAAAAATCATGAGCCATTCCACTCTGTGAAGGTGGATGACCAGCGAAGCTGTTTAGCACGCGACACAGACCCGCCCCGTGGAGCCGGAGGAAATTAGACACGCGCGACGGGACCGCCACCCCGGGAGAGCGGAAGGAAAGGAAACTAGGTACGCAAGCGCTTGGGACGACGACAAAAAGAGGGCGGTGCGAGCGTAGACATGGCCGATGCGGGTCGCACAGCGGAAAATCTTTGAGGAACCTTTATTATCTACCTGAGAGTCAACTGATCTTGAAAATGGTGCCTATTGATAACTAATCTACTGAATAGACCTATTGCTAAATTACCCAAACATCAAGGAGAATGCACGGAATGGTGTTCCACGCGCCGCACGTGCCGGCGTCTGCAGCAGCATAGCCTCCTATGAGGAGTATTCACTGGGCGCCCTATTTGTGGGTGCTCTTTAGAGCGCATGCTCAGAACGGGCCCAGATTAATAGGTTGCCAAGACCGGCAGTCTTGATGGTGTGGAATGCACGTTGCAAAAGAACCGTGGAAGCTCGCCCTCAGCACGCGCTCAGCAGTCTTGCACACATCTATGGCTCGCCAGCGAATACTTCCTATATACTGTATTGAGGAGGCTATGGCAGCACACAGCCGTGTATAGAAATAGTTTGGTCAATGCGAGCGCCTCCCATTAACCAAACTAGTCACAAGCGTACACCAGCGTGCAGAGCCAAAGCGTGCACCAGACGCAGAAAAAGGGCTTGGCATGCTCTCTTGGCCAACCAGAAGCCAAAAGAATTCCCTATCGGTGGTAGCGAGAAACAGTTTTAATCATAGGTATATGTTGGTATATGGTTTTAATAAGCGCGTAAGACTTAGGGTGACCATATTCCTCAAGGTAGAAAACGGGACAGCGGGGGAGGGGGGGGGATACTAAAGATTGAGATTTGGAGAACAAATTTAATGAAATAACTGGTCCTATTTCAAAACTTTACCATATTGCACTAAGCCCTGGAACAGTCACACTCACAGCTCTTTTCCATGCACCCATCTGGAAGGTGTTTGTGGGCAAGAGCAGTTCTAAATTTTACTCTCTGGGTAAATATTTTAAAGTACCTACGGTAATTTTTGTAAACTATACTTTGAACGAGTAGGCATAGTTTCGGTTTGCTTCAGCTCGCTTGGTGCCAGTTTCAAAACTATGTACTCCTGCGAAAACGGGACATGATTCTTTATTGGGACAAAAAGAAGGGACGGGAGAAGCGGATCTCAAAAACGGGACTGTCCCGGCCAAAACGGGACGTCTGGTCACCATAGTCAGAGTAAAATATAGTAACCTTTCATGGTTGAAAATAGGGTGCACGTGATGTTTCGATTATGATCATGCAGAAAGATGTAAGAAACGAATGTGCCGCTCAACTCTGTTTTGCTCGGACAGAGTGTGACCGCTCGGACGGCAGATTCCCGGCCCTCGGCGCTTGGCGTACGGATTATGTTGATCGTTCCACTAGTCGCACTCTTCCGCCATGATTTTGAACTACCGTGATCGAAACATCACGTGCAGCATTTTTTCAGTCACCGAGAGTTACCCCAACGTAATTATTAAGTTTGTTTCTCGCGACCACCGCCAGGGTATTATTTCCGGCTTCTGGTTGGCCACATTTGAGTTTGTGAAGACACCCTGGAACACACCCAGCCCGCTTTCGGCCAATGTCTCCTCCTGATTTGTCCCCTATACTCCCAACGAATGGCCAGACTCTCTACGTATACGGTTGTGTGGCAGCAGTAACTGTTCTAAAGCAAAAGCCTAAAACCAATGGCATCTTGCTCGCGCGTTCGTCAACGTTTTATTTTGGTTATTTGCTTCGAATCTTTTATACAGGAAGGCGTGCGTGGGCGGTGCGTGCGGCAGTGCAGAGCGTAGAGCTTTTGTTGACACACATGAAAAATCCCCGGAACCGTAGCCATAAACAGCTTCGTTGCAAAAACCTTGTATATTGACATAACCCGACCGAAAAAAAAAAAGCGAAACATTTAAACGTTTTACTGAGGCCAGATAGAAGTCTAAGGATCTCAACACTTCGAGTTTTCTTTCGAAAGCGCCTGTATTCTTTAGCCATGCTTATTGTATGTCTTGCGACTACTTGGGAATCTAATGGGGCAATTGTTTCCTTCTTATCTTTTTTCCGGCATTGTTTGCAGTCCCATAGGAGGTGGTCAATATTGTGTGTCGTCCTTTTTCTGCAGAAGTTACCACAGAGCGGTCACGCGCAGGTTTTGAAAAGCCACATCTACATGGCGCAAATCTGTGAAACATTTTTTATGGTCTATCGAAACGAATGGTACTCGCATAAATGGGGTCCTTGTTAGAAAACGTCTAACTCCATTCGGCTTCAGTGGATATCCAGTCACTCCCATGTAGAAAAAGGCCAAAAACACTGATGCGAGGTCTGCCAAATATTCAAAAAATGTTATGCCGTCATATTACCGCAACAAAATACGCTTTCCCGTAATCCGGCAGGCCAGAATTTAGACTTGTCTCGATTATTATGATAAACCAAGGCGGTACAGAACGTATCGTCCATGCATCATGCGTGAGTTATGATTTCTTAAGTTTGGTTATGGGATGTTGTGGGTGATTTTCGGATTCATTACATGGAGCCAGGCACGCTAGCCATGAATTTTGTTTCGGGGGGGGGGGGGGGCGGGTGGGGTGGGCTGGGCCCCATGGGCCGCCCCTGGATACGTGGCCTGACATGGACAACACACTTATTACTGTACTCCCCGGGTGTATCAAGGGGTATCGGTGGCCGAGTGAACTAGGGCACAGCAGCTGTGTTTGGAGATATGTGTTTGTCCCTTGTGCCCCTTTTCTCTTCTCAGGGATTAGTATTGTCATTCTTGTCTAGCTCGCTTGCACCTTTGCATTTATTGCACTATCATAAAAGCCTCAAAATGCAGGCCGTTCACACTTGTTGGTGTTAGACTGGTGGCAGCTGATAAAACCCGTTTGTTCTACTGACGTCTAACTCCTGGTTGGCTCAGTTGGTAGAGCGCTCCACTGGAAATGGAGAGGTCCCTGGTTGGATACCAGGACCGGGCGGAGTTTTTCGGTCGCGCACCAGTCACCTAGCTCTGTTTGGAGATTTGTGTTTGTCCTTTTTCCCTCTTGTTCCCTTCTCCTAGGGATTAATTATTGTCAAAATTTTTAGCGTGTTTTTTTTTGCTAGAGTGAGTTTTTTTAGCATTCATTTTACACCATCAAACCCGTCGGAACAGGCTGCACTGCCCCTCCCTCCCCTCCCTCTCCGCCTCTCTCTCTTCTCTCTCTCTCTCTCTCTATTACAACATGGATGGTTGGATAGATGCTAATGGCTGTACCCTTTATAACGGGTGGTAGCTTGCGCCACCTAGCCTGGAAACCAAATTTGACGTCACGTTTTCAGTGTTTCTAGTAAAACCTTTCAACGTCTCGACCAAAATATTAAAAAAAAGTATAACAAAATATTTTTTGTGAGTTGTAATGTGGGTCTCTAGTACAGGTGTGTCCATTAACCCTTTGAGTACCGTTTCGTTTTTCCACGTGTCAAACACAAATTTTAATTCCACGCAAAAAAGAAAATCGTCAACAAAATTGTAGCATATTTTATGACGTATAGTTATTTATCGAAGACACACTGATTTGTGGGCTCAAAGTTAACTTATGTTCGCATACCGTGAATCTAGGATTTTTTTTTTCGAATTATACTTTTTGGGACATGGTACAATAAGATGAGACATCTTGGCCTCGCACCCTGGGGTTACTGTCCGAGTGACCTTAACCGGCATTTCTTTTTCTTTTTTTAATTCGGAACTGTAACTTTCTTATTTAGTTTATTTCTAAATTAGTTTATTTATAATCTCTAGATCTCGTCGTTCGCCACACAGCACGAGGTTGCACGACACGAGACTCACCTTTCTGGAACAACAAGAAACAAACCGAGAGACGGAAGTCCCCAAAACAAAACTTTCCACGTGCCGTCAGCGGAGATGTCATTGCGAGACAAAAAAGTAAGCCGTTTACAACTCCCTGTAACGCCGAATTAGAGCGCAGCTCTTGAGGAGGAGGGAAGGCACGGGGGGAGGGGGGAGTCACGTGACCTCGAGGGGGATGTCACGTGGCCTGGGGGTCACGTGACCCTCGAGGGAAAGGAGGGGGCTGGTCATCGTGTCCCGAGTCCGTGACCTCGAGAAGGGGAGGTTTTCCCGCTAAATTTGAGCGAAAACTTCCTAGTTTACGAAGAAACCGAGGTCTTCGCGGGTGAAGAGGCCCTCCGCTAAGATTTAGCGGGGAAAATTTACCCATACATGCACCGCGCGGTTACGGCGACGACGACGGCGACGGCGACGGCGACGCCGCTCAAGCCGGAAACGGGCGCCTACAGAGCTGCGCTCTAAAACATTGCTCTAAGCGCAAAATTAAAATCGACAGCCCATTGGGGAGAGATAGGGAGCAAATCGAAACTGAAACCTGCATGGGAGCGCGCCCGAGTGTATACTCAGGCGTGGCTAGAATCACTGAATACTGTGAAACGTATGCATGGCTTGCGCTTGACCTCATCCAAAGAGCGCTCTGATGGCCACCAGAGAAGAGGGAAGAAGGAGATCCCCTCTTACCAAGACCTCCTTCTGTGCCTCTCAGATTTGCCTAGTCGTCGCTATTCTCCCCCAGAAGATTATAGAAGAGTAACCCGTCACTCAAAATACCTACAAAAGCAGCTTCCCTCTTTCTCTCTTTTATGGTGGCCAAAAGTACGCGATGTGACGTCAGTGCAAGACATGTACAGGATGTCACAAAAAAAATTTACAGGTTTTTCTTTATCGCAAAAATTAACTAGGCATCGCCGAGCGCTCATTTTCCGCCCAAAGGTAGCGCTAGAGGTCACAACCAGATGCCAAAGTTTCAGCCGGATCCGATACCTTCATCAAAAGTTATTTATTCTCTGAAAATTTCAATGGGAAAATGGCGGCCGATGGAGTTTTCGAATACATGGGGCTCTATGGTACCAGAAACCGAACACGGGCAAAAATAGGCTCCATTTTCCCATTGAAATTTTCAGGAAATCACTTTTAACTTTTTGAACAAGGTATCGGATCTGGCTGAAACTTTGGCATCTGGTTGTGACCTCTAGCGCTACCTTTGGGTGGAGAATGAGCGTTCGGCGATGCCTAGTTTATTTTTGCAATAAGAAAAAACCTGTAATTTTTTTTTGTGACACCCTGTATATAGTGATTGTAGTTGAACCAATTTTGAGGCAAATCAGTCACTATCAACAGTTCGCCTCGGAGCTCCATACTGGGCTGTCGATTCTAACAACGCTATAAGAGCTTTGATGGAATTGTATGTTAGTGGCTCAGACGGTGACCAGAGAGAAAAATTTCGCGAATGAATGACGAGTTAGAAAAGGCTCAAACCGGATACCAGACAAGAGCCACCTCGTTCCCAGGAAAAAACGAAAAAAGTTGTAGGGCAGACTATGGGAGTTCCCAGACAGAAGACATCAAGGGCTGCGCTATTATCAATCTTTGCCCCCTCACTTAGCGCCCTTTGTTCCTCCCTTTTCTCGAATTTTGTTTACGCAACGCGTCGTGTTATGGCCCCTCCGACGTCGATGCTAAGCGGAGTCGGGCGTCTACGCTAAGCGGCGGCCGACGGCGGCTGACCTGTGTCAAGGGCGGCAGACGTCGGCGGAGAATTTCTCATGGTGCGGGCAGACCGCACGAAATCCCCTGAATCATCGTCGTCGTCGTCGGAGAAACACTTTTCTTCTTTTCTTTTGGGCCAACGTTGTGTTTTTCGGCGGCGGCGGCGACGCGTCTGCCGCATCGCGTGTGCCACGTCGGTGACTTTCCATCGTTGCGTGGCGCGGTCTCTGGTGGCCGTCTACGAGGAAGCAGACAACACGGAAGTCGAGGAAGCGGCCATTTCTCTTTTCTGCCAGGAAGCAGACGATATCGAATTCTGCTCGTTTTCGTCTGCAGGCTGGGCCATTGAATAGCAGCGGCCGGCGGCGGCGAAAACAAGCACATCGAACGACTGCTTACGACAGATCACTTAGAAAGCCCTCGCCCAAAAACGCAAAAAGAAGAAAACGCAGCAATGAGGTTGATTTTGACTTTACAGGCGAGCGTAGTTTGGCAGACTTTGCTCGTCCGTCGTAACTGTACTTTTATTTTCTCGGTAGCCGCGTGAGAAATCCCGTACGCTCTTCCCCCTGCAGCGTTGCTGCCGCTTGGGGGCGTGACGACGCGCCGTATCCTTTCTTCTTTTCTTGGTTCGTTCGTTCGTTTTCTAGTGTCGTCGGGAACTACGTATTATCCGTTCGTCTGCGACGCCTTCGTTCGCAGACGCAGAGCCGCTTCGTGACAAATGATGTCTCGACCGGCAGACGGAAAAACAGCAAAAAGAGGCGGGAAAAGCGGAGGGGGAATAAAAAGGCCGTAATAAATTGCGCAGAAACAACAAGCCCCCCTCCCCGGCAGACGAAAAGCCAGACGGCGATGAAGAACCTTTTCCGTGCGCGGTCCGTCGCTGCAGGAGTTCCCCTCGGGGAGCTGCCGTAGATATTTGCGGGTCTTCGGGTTCCCCTTCCGAGGCCCCGTCCTGGGACCGCCACGGTGACGCACCTATATCCGTGGCGGCACCGCGGCAGAGTGCCACCGGGGAAACGCCGCCCAGAGAGAGCGCGCAAAAACACCTCCATCGGTCGAGCGGCACGCGGCTCAACTCGGTTTCACCCGAGACCCAAAAATACGCGCCTCTTTTTTGCCACGCCGCCGACGTGCGAAAGGTGCGTCCCGCTTAGCAGCGAAGGTGTCTCAACTCGCTTCGCGGAACTCCAACTCCGAGCGGCGCGCTCGCCTTGGTTCTCGGCCCGCGGCTCTGTCTTGCCTCATCGATGAGCCGTGTTTCACAAACACCACCTAAATCGATCAAAGCCTGCGCACTAGAGTTTTGACATCTTCACAGTTGGATCAAACGAAGGCGCAGATTGGGAGTGCTCGGGCTCGGGTTCAGTTGCTGAGTTCTTATGACGTTCCATAAAGTAAGAGGAGGTGGTGTTGATTCCACTAGAAAAAAAAAAATATTGTGTTTATAAAAAAATATGATTGTTTACGAGGCGCCACCTAGCGTAAAGCGAGCAAAATACCCCGTCCCTACGATGACTAGAAAGCCACCGTAGGGATGTTAAGCTAGCGTAAATCGTAAAGTTAGGCGCTGGAGTAAAGCTAGCAAAGTACTCCTTCTAGCCACCGTACCGTCACACAATGACATATCTTCCCGCCGCCATGTCCATGAGCGCGTGACCAGTCACCAGTCGTGTGCGATGGGTCATTTTCTAAATATTTGGAACGCCAAGGAGCCTGCTGTGTCTGACCTGGGTACGCGTAAAGGTGTCATCTCGACTCGGCACAGGTATCCATTTGGCTTAAGCCCTAATTAGGCTAGAAGCTTTCATTTTGTTGGACGCTTCAATTTCGCTAAATTATCAGTTTGGCTATCAGCACCAATTCATCTGGATGTTTCAGCTTGCCTTGAGCATCTAGATTCGGTTGGAAGGTATCACGTACGCCCGATTCACAAGTGCGTCCCAGCGATGCGATAGCGCTAAGTTAACGCTGAATCAGCGCTACTGTCAGTGCGGACTCGGCGCTGAAGTAGCGCTGAATTGTGTATCTGAACAGAAAAGAAGAAGATGAGAGCAAGAGGAGAAAACAGAGAAGTTAGGTTGGCTGCTCTGAGTTGGGGAAGGGGATGGGAAGATGAAAGGAGGAGAAAAGAGAGAGGAAGGGAGAAGGATTGAGTGAAGAATCTTGCACGTAGATAATTATAAGAGTCGTAGCATCGAAAATTGCACAAAAATTAGAAGTACTGAAAGTACGCTGTTTGCATGGCGCAAATGTTCGTCCAAAGTACGGGAGTTGTATGTACCATCACGAGATTCAGTTTAGCACCCTTAGCGGAATTATAGAACTGTCGGTCTTGTACATGATCACAAAGAATGCTTAATATAACACTTTTCTCAAACAGAGCTCCAGGCGAGTTGCAGATAAAAACTTAGGAGAGCATTTGTGGCCTTCTCCTTAAGTGAGAGCAAATCTTTTATCTCCAGGCCCCTAGTATTTGGGACGTCGTAAATGGTCGATCGTCTAGACGTGTTAGGGTGTTCTTTAAAAGTTCCCTTTCTGTGTCGTAAAAAAGTACATTCACATTATATATGGGAGATAGTTTCTACACAATTCCACACTGGACAGTTCGGATTGTGCGTTCTCCCAATTAGGTGCAGAATTCTTGAGTGTAAGATGCACCCAGATGTAATCAGTGTAACAGCCTCAATTCGCTTGGGAAGGCTACGTGACACACGATAGGTGAGATCAGAATCCATTAGATATAGAGGGAGTAATGATGTGAAGTACTCTTCCGAGGACGTTTTGTTGCATTTCGGGCATTTGTGAGCGAGGTAATGTCACCTCTAGAGTAGAGTATTTTCACGTTGGGGAACATGGAATGGGCTGAAGTCGCAGCACCATCTGCCTCTTCATTTCCAAGCATCTTGCAGTCTCCAGGAACCAATTAAAATTCAACAAAGTGTCTCCTATCAACACACAATTGAAAATCGCATAAAAGTTTGAAAACAATTTGGACATTTTCACTTCGTCGTAGGTACGTACAGATGCTGTGGAGTGCCGGTTTATTTGTGTTGTGTGTATGTTTATACAACCGGAAGTTAGTCGGCATTAATGGGTGTCTGGTGTCTCAGCTGTAGATGAACAATTTAGCCAGTGCAGTACAACCACTAGCCTGGGGTCTTTAACGTCCTCTACGCAGTAGTGATACACGACCACACGCCGGTATACGATGCTCATCCAGATCGAAATGGGCAGGGTGGGGATAGAATGCAGGATCCCTGGCTGCTGCCGCGCTAGTTTTCGCTGCACGTGCTCCGAGCTGGAACTCTAGTTTAGAGTCGGAAAACACTTTCCGTGTCTGAGCTGGCTTTGTCACTATTAATTTAAGAGCTTCTTGTTGTCCTACTAGTTCGGCCGCTGTTGAGAATGTCTTGTGACTAGCTTAAATTTGCTCGTTATGACGTATGGTGGAATCACAATGTTTGCGGTAAAACTATTTTCGGCACAGGATCCGTTTGTATATACGCGAGTGTTTGACGCGTGAATACAGGCGATGGTCGATAAAGTGAGTTGCTTAAGCACTCAGTAATGGTGTGTTTGATTTCTTTTGAAGGTCCTCAATTTCACGTGCTTCAACGGGGACAGGGAGTCTTCCACGGGGGAATCGTTGACAGGTCAAGCGAACCTATATCATCGGGGATGTATTGTTCCGTTTTTGACGATGCCTTAGAATACTCTTAGTTAGGTCATTTGTAGGTAAGATGAACAAGCGATGGCTATGTTTGGCAACATGTCTTAGATGAGCTACTAACGCTTCCTGCATGAGTAGGAATTTTCAGGAGTGGCGCGTGCCTCAGCAACTGTGCTCAAAGTTGAAGCACATGCTTGCAGGCCCAAACTGCTGCGGATACCACGTGTCTGAATTGCACTGAGAGCTTTGATGTTGGTTTGGCATGCGCCATGTATGCAAGATAAGAACGCTATGCCTAGGTGTTCCGTATTTTGCTAAATCCGATAAACTGCAAAAAACACTCGCCGTTAAAAGTTTCGGCGATTGGGATTTATCCGAAAAACTCAGAATTTTTATGTCACAATAACAAAATACTAAAGCAAAAAAAAAGAGAACGTATTTTACGAATATTTTGTTAGAGCACAGGGTTAATGGTCCTGAGAAAAGGCCAATTTTGGATATTTTGTTTTATCTTGAACTTTTGACAAAAGCGAGTGTCCCATTTATCTCGTCAAGGTTCCTCGTTCAGTACAATGGGACAATGTACTTCTGGATCACGATTAAAAAAACACTGTTCTGATTTCCAGTTTGTATTATACGTATTTGTGCTTCTTAGAGAAAGGAGGCGGTTTTGTTTTTATCACGGTAAAAGATGTTAACCTGCAGGTTTCGTGGATTGAGAGGTCAGCTGAAGGTTTTATGCGTCCGGGAGTTTGGCTATTTCAAAGTACCGACGTTTATTGATGTAACACCTGCTTTCAATATTGGTCGTGGGACAGCTAGTACTGCCAATCGCAAGGGCGTCGATGCCACATGCAGCTGCAGATATATATTTCGATACCGGTGATTATTTTATGAATTTAGTGTACGCTTTTGTCCGAGATCAGTTTTTTTTAATAAGAAGCGTAGAATTATGCTCCAAATGCTAGAGAATTGTGGATCTACGAACAATAAACTCCTATAAATCCTAAGTATTTAACGAAAAATAAACTCTAGAAAAACACCTTCCGCATTTCACAAAAAAACAAAATCCGAAAGCACGGACATCCTAGCTATCAGCCTGTCATAGTAAGTGAAGACAACAAGCGGCCCATGCCAAGCAAGCGTGTGAGTACAGGCACTCTTACTGTCACGCCCCATCTTGTAGCATCGGTTGCGTCTGGACCCAACTGAAACGGCGAGAGCAAGGCCATACTATGAAGAATCTTGCTGAGAGCCCATGTGGTTCCACCGATGAAGCGAGCACAATATAGTACTAGAGCAATGTGACCAGAGTCAGGTCAGACCCTGTCGATATTGACTCCAAGAAATGCTCTGTTTTTTGTCGTATGGTATTGTTTGCCTCCGTATTTTAAGTGGGTATTTGTCCATTTTGATTTTAAGGAGGGTGAACACAACGGCTGCTGATTTGTGAGTGGACGTTTGGAGCCCACGGGTAATGACGATAATTGGTCATTTACTTTACAGCAGACTGAACCCTCGCCTTTTGCTTGAATTCATGTAGATCCAGGCCCACATACAGATGTTATAGGCGTAAAACACATATATGCCTGAATGGTTGGTGGCAGTATTTTCGTCACACGGATGAGTGCTATGTTAAATAATATAGGACACCTCCTTGAGGAACAGCAGAGGTCACCGGGTCGGGTAAGAGAGTGTTCGTTTGTTAAACTAAAAATGCATTTTCCTGTATAGCAGCTCCTTATCCTTTCACATAAACGTCCTCCAACGCCGATTCCATCGTGAGCTTGAAAGATCGCTCCATGAGCAACATCATCAAATGCTCCTTTGATGTCCAAAGAACCCGCTATTGTGACCTTACAATCTGTTCGTTCTTGTGGTACGTAAGTTATGAGGTCAATGACTCCGTCGATGGAGCTCCTTCCTCGTCGGAAGCCTTGCATGAGGCGAAAAAGAAAAGGCCGGGTCTCATGCAACGGAGATGTGATACAGCGTTCATGTAGCGCACCGCCGTATGTGAACTGGAGTTTATAAGTATGATTGGATGATGTGTCCCAAATTCGCTTGGTGACTCAACTATGCCTGTAGCTCGCTTTGGTACCTTTCATTTCCAAATCGAAACTTCCTGCTGCCGAGAAGACCTCACGGCACGCTGCTTATCTCCGTTTCCCTTTGTGCTTGTGTTGTTTTTCAGATTGAACGGCCGCGCACGCACCAAGTCCACGCATGAACCTGAAATTATTTATTAACTTGCCCACAGTATTAATCCCAGCCACCCAAGATCCGCTTCTTGCTTCGATGTTTGCCGACAGGGGCGTCAAGGCAATTCCACTTCTACTGAGGCGGACAAAAAGGGAAAAGAAAAAATGGACATCAGTCACATGAAAAAAGCCTTGTAATATGGTTTTCTTTTAATATAGCATATTTAATGAGGCTAAGAGAAACATAAACGCAGAATTGTTACCCTACACATTAGTATTACGTCAATGTCATATTTATTTAACATATATAATAACGCAGGAATTATTCCGTCTTACTTGTCCATTTGTAAGCACATGGCAACGTTACTAAAACACTCAGTTGGGAAACTCACCCTTGAAACCCGGAGCGCTCGCGTCCACCAACACCAAACTAAATGCGATAACAGCACCACCCTGTAGCTAGTCAAAACATGAAAATTTCATTTATATTGCTACTGTGAAATGGAAATGCATGATGGCGCCACCGGCCCTTACGCGACTCGACCTGAACCGATACATGCAGACGTGCAGTTCCCGGAGTGGCCGCTGTAGGAGAAATGACGGCGTTGCGATCGCCATTAGTTCGGTTCTAGAGTACGGACCGAAGCCACTTTTTCAAAGCAGGCTCTATGGCAGTTTCCCAACTGAGTTGTTCTAGTAGCGTTGGCACATGGGAAGACTGTTGGCGCAAGCAGGAGGGTATCCGCACCTCGTTTCTGCATGTTCAGGCTTCGGTCAACGCTAACGCTTCTCGTTAAATATCATAGGTTTTATTGAGACTTCCAGAAATGCATACTTTTCAGTGAGACCCAAAACTTTTAGAAGCGCAAGATATGTGGTCATCACACTGAACGGAAGCAAACTTATTTTGGTGCTTCATTGGAAACTTTTGTAGGGAAATATGTTTGCTGTTCGAACACCGGTGACATTCTGAAACATTGTGCAAATGGTGTCAAATACCAAAGTTGCAAGCTTCGACTAAACCGTTGTGGTTCAAAAGCTTTGACATCGCACGAACCAGTTAAAAAAATGGATGAAAAAAAAAGAGCATCGACAGATGCTTCAGCCTCAGTGTTAAGAGGAATTAGAAGGTCCTGCTCTCTTTCCCCTTCCCACCCCATGGCCATGCTGGGAGATGTTGAACCAGTGCATAGCCACGCAGTCATTCATGTAGCTTTAGCATGACTCTTCTCTCAAAATATATCCCTGCAAATTCCCAATGAATATAATCACTACTTTCTTTTTTTAGGCGGCGCTAAAAGTTGCCTTGTCAGCCTTTATTAACTTGCCAAAGGAGAGCCATTCTACGCTCACAAGTACACGTGGATGCCCTGGTCGCAACATATTCTCTCAGGCACAGCCTGTCCCCTCTAGGCTGGGCGCGCTGCAAGTTTTAGTAATCTAAGCTGAAGCAAAGGAACAAAAACATATTGGTCAGTGGGGATCCATACACCACAATGTCAACAATAGCAGGTGTATGGAGCGACATATTTCATTTTGCTTAAAAATTTATAACATCGCACCTTAGGTAAAAAGCGTGATGGTCCTCTCATTTTAGACACTAAAACCTTGACCCAGAGCTCTTCGTAACCATTAATAAAAATATTATAACCGCGCATAAGGCATGCACGACACCTTCTATCATTCTGCGCTCCCTGGGTTTATCAGAATGATCAAGACAACTTTAATTTTCTGCTTCATAGCGGACTTCTAGATTGAGAAGGATGTGTAAGGCTCGTAGTTTCAAGTCTTATTGTGGGGTGTGCGAGGGTGATAAATGTTTTGGGGGGAGGGGGTAAAGGAGGTCTATTAAGGGTTTGTGTACTCTGTGTATAGATAAACCTGGGGTTTTTAGTTGTTTTGGGAGGGGGGGGGTGAGGGAGGGGTTATAAGCCACTGAAGATAAGTTTCTCGCAAAACGTCGGCTGCCTTTCCGAGGCTTTGAGGAGTTTCTAAATGCGATAGATAGCATTTGTTTTATCGGGAGCCCCCCGGGAAAATTATGTTCTGTTACACGAAACAAATGCGCATGCGTGGGAGAGTGGTAGGTGGATAACTTGAAAAAACCAAAAACAAAACTCCGAAAGTCCTTCAGAGGGAATTGAACCCAATGACCTAAGGTTCTGACCCCGACACTCGACAATAGCGCCAACGGAGATTTTTTTAAATATATTTAATATATGTGAATTAATCGCGCCAACGGAAAGGCTTGCGAAGTGGTATAGTTATTAAATTAGATAACATTTCGTTCGCCATCCGACACCGCGGAACGTGCAAGCGGCGCCAGCGGGTAGCTCGAACTTTTGCTCCTGAAAGAATATAGTAAGGGTGCAGGCGAGCTTGTGAATATTAACCATGTTGAATTAACCTAAGACTGGGGTAGAAGAAGGGCGTGTCGAGTTGTTTTAGGGTAATAGGTGGAGAGGGTGTCTTTGGCATCAGAAGTGGGAACTGTGTTTAGAAGATAGAAGGGAGGAGGATCCTTCCGTTCTAGTTTGAAAGAGGACGGGTGTTGCCTTAGCGTGTCGACCTGGTTGTCCCACTCTTACGTTGTGTGATGGAGACTGTGGCGCTTGTACAGTATAGACTTCGTCCTTCAGTGGTGGTGGTGATCACCTTGAGTTTCAGGCTATATAAAGAGGTGGACTACATAAACGAGTTAGCCGAGTTTGAGACATCGTCCTGTCTATTTTCTGTCCCTTCTACGTTTTGGTGTTTCTATCTTACCCTGGGATGCCTCAATGTCCTTCTGTTTAGGGTGATGCCATTATTTCTAGTACCCGATGACGACAGCACGCAAAGTCTGAAAAAGAAAAAAACACAAAGAAATAGCCGTTAACAAAATGCCGCCGTATCACTGTCAATGCCAAGAGCTCGTTTCAGGAGATGCGCTTTTACGCGTTCCGGAGCTAAAGAGGAACAAAAGCTTTGGGAACAAAATGTTCAGATGTCATCACCCTAAGCCAAGCGCACGTGAAGGCATCCTATTCTACCCCAGTCTCAGGTTAATTCAACATAGTTTTCTTCCCGCTGCACGAGAGCACACGCAGCCGATGAGCAATCGAACGCAAGTAAGCTCGCGCTTTTCTTCGCCATTGTGCAAGGATTAACTTCCAACATATGGCACAATTTTGAAAGGGGTCATAGCACATAGGGCTCTAGGAAAATATCCGGAATACATTACGGGAACTAACTAGGATATATAAAGAGAAAGGGGGCACCTTGGGTCTGAATCTTAGAAATGACAAGTCCGGAGTAGTAGTGTTTAACGACAAAAAGAGGGAACTCCCGAAAATACAAGACACTGTAATAGAGTTAGACCAAGTAGACAAGTACAAAAATCTGGAAGCATATGGCTCAATGACTGAAGGTAATATGCAGAGGAACACGAAGGAAATATAATTAGGAAAGGTGAAAATAGATTCAGCTATTAGAAAACTCGAGGTTTTCGGGAATTTTAATAGACACAAATTTGTCTAGGTAAGGTGTATACGGAAAGAAGTGATTTTGTCTTGACTGTCCTTTGGCAATGGGGTACTGTGCTTGAGGTCGATATCTCAATCAATAATAAATATTCAACAAAGGATCGTGATACGATTGACACTAAAAGGTTATGGGAACACAACAAATGTGGGGGGGGGGGGGTGCAAGGAGACATGGGCTGGTCGTACCTTTGAGAGCAGAGGGCCAATTTGTAAATTGAAATTTGTACAAAGGTTAACTGAAATGGAGGATATGCGGTAGGCATGATAAGAATACAAGCAATTAGACATAAAGATTATATACAAAATGTACGAACCAAAACCGAAAGCTCACATGTAACTATCCACACACTAAGCACGGGTTTCAGCAGACTAGTTCAGTGAAAATGAGAGTAAAAGAAGCAGAAAGCAAAATGGGGAGGAAAGATTGCAAGAGAAATCAGGTTTTAGCAATGTACAGATCACAAAAATAGCACATAAGAAAGGAACAGGTGTTTGAGCAGCTCACGGAGAAGCTCTTTCCTATTTGAGGCGAGAAAGGAAGTGTCAAGAGCAAGGACATATAGAGCTACATTTCAAGAGATAGACATATGTGCCGTATGTCATAGGTGACAACGAGAGGCTAAAACGTGGGGTTTTGAAATGCACGGGCCTTCGTCCTGCCCATCGAAAGTGTAATGGATTTGGGGAAGCACTGGGTTTTGCTAACAAAAACAACAACAAAAAAGCAGGGTAAAAAAAAGTTTAATTAGAAGAGCGAAGTTTGAAAATTGAGGAAGACGATCTAGATAAGCCTGATAATACACAAAACTGGTGGGATGAGTTATGTCACGAGAAACAT
The DNA here is from genome assembly GCA_037355805.1 of Ixodes ricinus. Taxonomy (NCBI): domain Eukaryota; kingdom Metazoa; phylum Arthropoda; class Arachnida; order Ixodida; family Ixodidae; genus Ixodes; species Ixodes ricinus. Next base: position 28,401 of record JAZHYW010018460.1, read on the forward strand.
AATTTACAGCAAAATTTAAAGCGGTACATGTTTTGTAGGCTAGGTGTCGCAAGCTACCGCTCAGCAGAGAGGGTATATATAGCCAGTATCATTTATCCAATTTCTTCATTCTGTGACAGAAGACATAGGCTTTCTAGAGGTGCTCTTGGCGTCTTCAGAATGCTTCGCAAGAAAGAAGAAGTGTACTGAAGAGTGCAACGCTTAACAGGAGCGCAGCGGGAAACAGAGAACAGCGTGTGGATAGGGACAGAAGCCAAGGTGAGTTCCTTTTGCTTCGGCCAAGGGCTGAGTGAGAAGACAAGGGGCGTCTCAATTTAATCAGCTAGCGAATCATGACCAGCACATAAAAAAAATGAAAGACGTTTACAATTCTCTGTAATGCCGAATTAGAGTGGAGCTCTTGAGAAGGAGGAGGGGAGAGTACGGAGGGGAGGGTATCTCCCTGGCATTTTCTCCGTACCCTCCCTCCTCCTCTCCTGCTCCCCTCCCATTTAGAGGGTAAATTTTCGCTGAATTTGTCGCTAAATAAGCGAAAATTTCCCCTCTACATTTAGCGGGGAAATATTCGCGCTAAATGTAGCTGGAAATTTACAAACATTTTTTCCTCCAAATTTAGTGCGAAATTTAGCGAAAATTTCACCGCTAAATTGAGCGGGGAAACTGAATTGGTGTTCAAGTTTCGTGACGTTAATTTTCCTGCTAAATACAGCGGGAAATTTTTTCTGCCAAATTCAGCGACATTTTTTTTGCGTCATGTGTGACGTCACGAGGGTAAAATTTTCCCGCTAAATTTGGCGGGAAATTCTTAGCGAAATGGTGGACATTTCCCGACTAAATTTAGCGGAAAAATTTCCCGCAAAACATTTTTCTGCCACATTTAGCGGGAAAAGTTTTACCCTCGTGACGTCACACGCAACGTCACTTGTGACGTCATTATGGGACAAGTCCCACAATGCAACGCGCGGCTACGTGACGCCGACGCTGCACAATCCGGAAACGGGCGCCTAAGAGGTGCGCTCTAAAAAATTAAAGACGTTTACAAATCTCTGTAACGCGAAATTAGAGCACAGCTCTTGAGGAGGAGGAGGGGAGAGTACGGAGGGGAGGGCATGCCCTCCCCTCCCTCCTCCTCCTCCCCCTGCTCCTCCTCTGCTCCCTCCTCTTCTCCCTCCTCCTCTTCCTCTCCTCCTCCTTTCCTCCTCCTCTTCCCACTCCTCCTCCCCTCTTCCTCCGTACCCTCCCCACCCCCTCCTCTGTACCCCTCCGCCTCTTTCCTCCTCCATACCCTCCCCTCCTCCCACACTTTCCCAGCAAAATTTCGTTGAAAAATTGACACCACGTGACCTCAGCACCAATTCAGTTTCCCCGCTAAATTTAGCAGGGAAAATGACGTCACATGACTTCGTGTCACGTCACATGAACAAGTTCAGTTTCTCCGCTTGATTTAGCGGGAAAACTAACGTCATGGGAGGCTCAACACCAATTCAATTCCCCGCTAAATTCAGCGGGAAAACTGAATTGGTGTTGAGGTCATGTGACGTCAGTTTTACCTCTAAATTTAGCGGGGAATCTGGATGCGCAGTGTTACATTTATGGGACATCACGGACCTACACACGAATTCAGTTTCTTCGCTAAGTTTAGCTGGAAATTGAGTTGGTGTATAGGTCTGTGACATCACATAATGCAACGCGCGCTGTCACGCCGACGCGCGACGCCGTTATACGCTGAAACAGGCGTCTAAGAGCTGCGCTCTAAAAAACGCGGAAAGGCAATCGCATTTCGACGTAGTCAGCAGCGAAGCAACGTACAAACAGCCAGGTATTTTGTTATCTTCGTGCACTTGATACGATAGGTGAGTTTCTTCGACAGGATCATCAACGCAGATAATGCGTTCAGTTAACACTGGCTGTTGAACTGCGTCCTAAGCGGTTGCCAGTTTCTCAGTAGTTACCCGTAATTTTTCAGAACTTCCATTCTGAAATTTTATTTCTCGACGGAAAATCAATTTTAGCATACGATCCAAATCGAATTTCCGGCATGGTGGCATTTTTTATGTTATGCACGCGGCCTGTTTAACACCGAAAGCAGCTGAACGACAACGGCATTTTAAATCTAATAACGCTTCTTTGGGCATAACTCCCCCCCCACCCTGCTTTAAATTTTGCTATAAATTATGTTTCTCCATGTGCTTTTGTTAAAAGGAACAAACACATGGTGACTACCATGTGCTTGTGCTTTTTGAATAGCAAAATGGTTTTATTCACAATCTACGTACTAAAACGCGATTCAGATATAGCTTAGTCACTGATGCGAATTGAGGACGCCGAAGTCAATTCTACTTAAAATTTTATAGGACAAACCTTCCAACCAAATGGAAATGTTTGAGCCAAACTGAGTCCACCAGTCAAACTAAAAAGAAATCGTTTTTTGGATCATCCAGCCTAACTGAGGATTAAGCCGAATTGTCAGCAACAAGATTGTTGTGACAAGCAAGAGCTGTTTCTATTTAGAGCTTACTATCGTAGCAGACAAGCAGCCTATTAGCTAAACATGCTGATTAATGAAAGATTCTGAACGATCAGCATTCGTGAATAGCTGGTTTAGGTATGGAATGAAAGGCAAATCTAATAGTATTCCAGGAAAATATTGTTAGAATATGGAGTCATACTGAGGTAAAATTGAATGGTATCTTTAAGTCCTGAAGGTTTCACTAATAACATAATTATAATAATACTTTATTTTATTTTTCTTGTAGTGTCCAAAAACAACCATATAAGCCTAGGTTTTGGGACACCCTGTGAATATAAACTAGAGCTCCAATACCTTAGGACATGAACAGTCTCGCCCTCACACAGAATTGGCATTAATATCAAAACAAGGCAATGCTTTACATTCCATCGAAGGGCTGCTACAGCGATTATACTAGTATAATATAATCTGCAACAGATTATAACCCTTTCAATTGTTATTTTAATTTTCCAATAAAATATTTTCTAATTTAAATATGCACATTTATGACATTTTATATGTAAAATTTTATGGCTATGTAACATCGGTACGGGGGAATAAAAGCGCTAAAATAATCCCTTGAGCTCGTTGATGCTTATTTTCATGCACAGTCAGTCCATTGATAAACCTAATTTAGTTATAGTATCGACTAGAGCACTGCACGGGCTCGGGCCTACCCGAAGTTCGGGCCGCAGCCCGGCCCGCGGGACGGGCCGGGCCGGGTAAGGCGGTTTTCTGGTGGGCTCGGGCCGGGCCCGGGCTTTTGACGGCGGGCCCGGGGCGGGCTCGGGTCAGCACCTGCTCGGGCCTAGTTCGGGCTCGGGCCCGCTGTACGTGTCAGTGATGCCGACGGCGTCCGTTGAATTCCGCGCTCGGTGATCCCAGCAACATGGGCAGGCGGTAAGGCGAGCACGCAGCCGTTCAAAGTTTCATCCCGCTTAGCCTACAGTTGGCAGAGCGTCTTAAATTTTTTATCCCATTTATCTGCACGTAACTGTGAGCGGCCAGATCGACTCGCTCGGAAAATACAAGGTGTCTCAAAAAGCGGCGCGGAAACGAACGCACCCGCGAAGCCACGATTGACGCGCGTTTATCCCGAGCGAGCAACGAGGCGAGAGCCAACCCTCTCAACTAGGATAGAACCTGACTAGAACATAAAGATCGGGAAGTAACGAGCACAACGAAAGAGCTCCTGACTGCTTCTCCGGAAGAACTTACCTTCGAGAGTTGCCGCAACTTTGCGTCGTGGTTAACGGACTGCCACTAAGCACCGGTGAATATTATATGACACTGCATGGCTACTTAGGTAGAAGCTTTACTTTGCGAGAATTTGTTTCCTTTTGTTTGGGACTTTTGCTACGTTGCCAGCATTGCCCGTGCGCGTTTTGTCAGATTGTATCTTGCCTAGTTCTGTATGCGGATTGTTCACTTTTTGCTTAATCGAGACTGCATTTCATTTTTGCCGGAATGAGACTTCACATTCAGCGGATCAAACTGCAGTGTGGTTGTACAAGAGATATACTTTGCCCACGAAGCTACATGGTGTAGAGCCACATTAGTGCTATTTCACGTCTTAGCTACCGTTTATTTTTTGCCCTTGCTGAAATGAGCTCTGTAGAATCTGTACGCCTAAAACCGACCTTGCTTCCGGAAAACTCAAACTCATCCCGAGGGTGGCCCAGAAGAGTGAAGTCTGGAAAAATTTCTTCAACTTGTTGACGCCAATACTTTGTCGCCGGCAGGGTACGTGCAGTGCAAAGACTGCAAAGGCTTTCAGCTACGATGGTGGGAAAACAGGAACATCTCACTTGAATCGCCACAAATGCAAGGTGCCGGCCGAATGCACTCCTATAACGTCCTTCTTTAGCGAGAAGAAACCTAGTATAACTGCAAGCGTCAAGCAGAATGTGACGACGGCCTGCGTTCGTTGGTGCGCCAAGGATATGAGGCCATTTGACGTCGTATGTGACGAAGGGTTTTGAAGTTAGCCGATGAGCTAATTTCTATTGGGGCGCGGCACGGAATCATAGCCGCAAAATATGTTCTTCCACACCCCACGACACTATCTCGCAAGGTAGCTGAAGTCGCTGAAGAACTCCGAGAAGCGATAAAACCAGCGGTTCGGCAAGCTATAGAGGAGGGCCGTTGCGCTTTCACTGTGGACATGTGGACTGACGACTACAAGAAAGTGGCGTACATAACTGCCACTGCTCACTACGTGAACGACGAGTGGGAACTAGTCAGCTTGGTCCTATTTACATGTGATTTTCCTCCCGAGAAGAAAACTGGAGATAACATAAGGAAAGAGCTTGTGCGTAGGTGCGCGAAGTTGGGCTACGAGGAGGCCATCTTGGAAAATGTAGTATTTGTGACGGACCAAGGTGCGAACATTATTAACGCACTTCGTCCTTACACCAGAATGAGCTGCACTGCCCATATATTGAATACTGTTCTCCGGCATACTTTCGACGATGAGTACCTCGTCGAGCAGCTGCCTGAATTGCAGAAGAGCCTGAAGAAGGTAAAAGCCATTGTCACATTTCTAAAGCAAAGCGGACTGTGCAATCAGCTGCCCCATGGTGTGTGTCAAGAGGTAAGCACCAGATGGAATTCCAAGGTGGCTATGATAAAGTCTCTGGTCACACAGTATGAAGACATTGAATCTCTTCTTGACAGCAGGGGCAATACCTTGATGGAGGATCTTAACAAAGCAGCTCTAAAGGACGTCGTCAACTTTTTGGAGCCATTCAAGGAGGCCAGCGAGAAGCTTGAGCAAGACAAGCAACCAACGCTGCCCCTGGTATTGCTATACCAGCGGAAGCTCAAAGGACATCTGACCCCAGTGGCTGCAGACACAAGGACTATTTCCCAGCTCAAGAAACGTGCGGCACAGTTCCTGGAAACTAAGCTGCAGCTTGAAGAGATACACTACGTTGCCACACTGTTATGGCCCCCCTTCCGCCAGTTGCGGGCCCTGAAAGAAGCGGAGAGAACCGCTGTTTTCAGCACGGTGCGACAAATGATGCTCGGTGTTCCGGAGGTTCCTTCTGAACAGGAGACCGGTGAAGAATGCACCAGTACAAAGCCACCAAAACGGAGACTCCTTGATGAGTTTCAAGACTGGCACGACCACGCCGAGACGGACATTGACGACGATGAACTAGACAGCTACCTCCATGCCGGAGGTTCGTGCGAGGGCATCGATGGCCTCCTGAAATGGTGGAAGTCCCAATGCAAGAAATATCCACGTCTTTCTTCCTTGCAAGGAAGATTCTCTGTATTCCTGCAACGAGTGCTACTAGTGAACGAAATTTCAGCGCCGCGGGATACATTATCCAAGAGAGGAGAACGTGCTTAAAACCAGACACATTAGATAACCTCCTGTTCTTGCACAAAAACATGTAGTGCATGTACGCTAACAACTTCAGTGTACAAATAGTTCATCACACCTTTGTTATTGCCGTTCATTTTTCTTGTGAATAATAAAAAAAACGAGGTCCAGGTTGTGTCTGTTGATTGAGTCGATGGCGGTCAAGTCATCTACTGTAAAAACCTTTATTTACGCAGCCTCAAATTTTCGCATATCAGGCAGTACAAGGGACATATGCGCGTTCATTGAACGAATTCTAGAAGGTCACGATTTTGACCTCTTGAAGACGGACACTTTCGCGCGTTCTTATGTTTCGTGAATTTTTAATTGAAAAGCAGGGGCTCGCAAATATTAGGGATTTTGCAATATAGGCCTGTCGCCTTTGTTATCTCCATATATGTTAGGCCGATGTCACACTCTGGTGTCACGATTTTAATAATTTACGCGGGTTATTCGTAGAGCCATCCGGTACTGAAATGCAAACGCCTTGCTCAGTAAATTCGCACTTTACTAAATTTCGGGCCTGGGCCGGGCCCGGGCCTGTTATAACACGGGCGGGCCGGGCCGGGCCGGGTAACATAGATAATGCTCGGGCCCGGGCCGGGTCTGGGCCCCGCTTGGAAACCCTCGGGCCGGGCTCGGGCGGGTAGCTTACCATGATGCCGGGCCCGGGCCGGGCCCGGGCTGACAAAAGCGGCCCGTGCAGTGCTCTAGACTATCGACATTATTGACTTTGCCTTTAAACATTGGGGGCCAGTGACTAAATAAGGGATTTCACTTTGAATTTAAACACATAGGGGATCTCAGCTTAACCTAATTAAGGTCGTTTAAGAATCGTCTCGCTATACCAAAGTAGAATTCCTTAAATCGTGAACTCGATGCGAGACATCCTAATATATGACGCGTGCGACTACTCATGATGTAGCCTATCATTATTTCTTGGTTTGCTTTCGTGGTCTACTTTGAAAATTTTATTACAAGGTAGAGTTTTCATATCAGTATTTACTAAGTAAGTTTTTCTTCTTCTTCTAGATTTCCCAAAGAGTAGCTTCGCCCTAAACCACGACGCTCATCTGCGTATAAGCGAGGTACGCAGCATGGCGACGTCCATACACCACGGGTGTCGCTTCTCCACGGTGCAACGGTGAGCAGTGAGAAGCGCACTCAACGGAGCTTACTCTCTCGCCAGTATGGTGCGTGCGATCAACTGTTGAGAAAAAAATTACACCATCTTCCCGAGGGAACTATGGGGTGATGCGGAGCATCGCGGATCGTTATTAACGGTGTTATTAACGGTGTTAGTAACGTTGTTAGTAACGTTGTTAACTTGCGTGTTATTACGTTGTTAACTTGCGTTGGTTACCACACATCGCGTGAACGTTTGGCACAAGTTCGCCCCATTAAACGTTCAGTTTACTCAGTCATTCGACGCCTCATCACTTGTCATTCGTGACATTTTGGTGGAGGTGCGGGGTAGCTGCTTATCTACAACGCGTCACTATCTCGAAAGTTCCGCAAAGGAGGCTCGAGCGTCGCGCGCTCGGGGCGAGGATGACCTGGCACTTTCGAGAACAACAAAGCAGGTGGAAAGTTACGTCTGGTGCGAGAATGAACGCGAACCTTCTAGATGTCGGTGACCGAGCGTTGGAGAGAGGGAAGGAGGAGAGTTGCGCATGCGTAGTGTGAGTGCGGACGACGCCGACGCCGCGGGACATAGACCTGAGCAAGAAATGCTCCGCATCTAAAAGGTCACAGACAGTGCTGATACATCATACAAAGGACAGTCTTCAGGCATTGTTTGAGGTCTTCCTTGTTTGACGGTCCTCTCGCATCGATCATACAAAAACTGTCGGCAGACATATTGGAGGCATACATCCATGAATGCTTTGAACATGGCGTCGTCAGTAGGATGTCATCATGTCTACAGACCGCGTCTTTTGCACGATGTGCGAACCGTGCGACTGCGGATTCGAGCGGTGGCCGAAACTTCTACCGTCCCCGGCTATCGATGATGCTGTAAAGAGAATGAAGCGGCTCTTCCCGAGACTGTCGCCACTCCCCGATGCAGTTTGCATAACCGCCTCGTGTTTCTGTTTTCACTCTGTTGGCCTCACCTTCAATGTTTCCGGCTGAGTTTACATGGACGCGACCGTAGCGCATCTGAGTCTGAGGTTTGACTATTTCGATTGGTTGTAGATGGGTGAAAGAGAGAAGAAGTAGAGAACACAGAGTGCGTGTGATTGGTCCCTGCTCGACTCGATGAGCTACGATCGCGTCCATTTAAACCCAGCCTTCGTCACCCTCGATGGCTTCTGATTTCAACTGCATTGCGGTTATCGTCCTTAATATGACGGGGCAGACACAGTGGCGTAACTCAGGGGGGGGGGGGGAGAGGCAGGGGGTGACAAGTGCCCCGGGCGCCACTTGGGAGGGGCGCCGAGCCGAGTCCACTCAACATGTGCCCTATGGAAAAAACGGCAGCAAGGCTACGCGAGGGGCGCGAAATTTTATTTGCCATGGGCTATGAGGGGCGCGGAATTTCATTTGCCATGGGCGCCGTCATATCTAGTTACGCCACTGGGCAGACAACAGCAGAATGTGATGTTTACATCTGACGTATAGTATGCCCATGAACAAAGAACATTCAGAGATAAGAAGATAAAAGATAAAGATAAAAGCAGCCCCCTTGACCGAGAGCAGGATCAAATGTGACTCGCGGGAGTCTGCGTCAAAAAGTCACCGTTGGCGCGCGCAGCTGGCTCCCGAATGACGAAGCGTAGTTCGCCACGTGATCTCACAGCGTCACGGGGCGGATCATAACGAGGGTTCCGTATTTTCGGCAAACGCAGATAATGCCCGAAAATTAACCTCCAAACCGGTTTTACTAAAAATGGAAAAATGAAAAACCCCGAATCGGAGCTTTCCTTCGAAGGGCAAGAACCCAAGTTTATCGACTATCGATAAACATGGGTATCGATAGTAAAAAACTATCGATAGTAAAAAAACTATCGATAGTCGACTATCGAAAAACTATCGTTATACTATCGATAGTACTATCGTATAGTCGACTATCGAAGAACTATCGATAGTACTATCGATAGTACTATTGATAGTACTAACGATAGTTTTTCGATAGTACTATCGATAGTTCTGAGACACTATCGATAGTTTTGGAAAAACTATCGATAGTATCGATAGTCAATTTATCGATAGTTTTACATCACTACGCAGCACTCCTTCTTCTTCTCCTCCTTCCCTCCTCCTTTCCTCCTCCTCTCCTCCGGCCGCCGAATTTCTTCATGGGTGACGTGAAACGAAGTCGTGGCGTCGTTTTTCCCGATAAATTTAGCGGGGAAACTGAATTAGTGTTGAGGTCACGTGACGTCAATTTTCCCGCTAAATTTAGCGGGGAAACAACCCTCTAACGTCAGCGGGGAAATTTTTCCGTTCAATCTAGCGGGAAAATTTTTCCGCTAAATTTAGCGGGAAAATTTTTACGCTAAATTTGGCGGGAAAATTTTCCCGCCACCTTCTAGCGAGGAAACGTCCTATAATGCAACGCGCGGTTGCACGCCGACGCCGACGCCGACACGGCTCAAGCCGGAAACAGGCGTCTAAGAGCTGCGCTTTAAAAAAGAAAAGACGTTTACAAATCTCTGCAATGCGAAACCAGAGCGCAGTTCTTGAGGAGTAGGAGGGGAGGGTACGGAAGGGAGGGTATGCCCTCCTCCTTCTCTGTACTCTCTCCATTCTTCAATTCCTTCCCCTCCCATCCTCCTCATCTTCACCTCCTCCCCTCGCCCTCCTCCTTCTTCCCTCCTCCTTTCCTCCCTATTGAAAAATATATTTTACCGGAAAGTCGTTTCCAGTAAAAGATCCATTTTACTGGATTATGGGACTCTTCACTTCCAGTATAGCCGAAATTTTCCGGAAATCACTCTAATTTACCAGAAGTCACCGGATTGGCCTGGATTCACCGGAAATTACCGGATTTTCCGGGATTCACCAGATTTCACCGGATGTTACCTTTTTTTTTCGGACGTCACCTGAAGGCATTCAGGAAGGAGCCTGTGAACCGTGGGTGGTGTATGTTTACCAGATACTGGAGGATTCGGTAACCAATAAATCGGTTAGTCCATATAGACTTGGAATTTCCATGTCTATTTCACAAGGTCGTTAATAGTGAAACAATTTGCCCAACCAAAACTATAACATCCATGCATATGATATTAAGAATAAAAACCCCATGAAATGCAACATAGTGCTGCCCATGATGCCGCTTATTTAAACAATCTGAGCGGCTAAAAGTATGAGAACAAAAACTGGCCAGGCATAAATAAAACAAAGCTTTTAGTATTAAGAAAATGAAATGTATGAGAACAAAAAGACTGCAGGGGTTGTTTTAAAAAGGATACAAACCACTTAACAAGGTAAGGTAAAGGTGTTCCATAGGCTTGTATTTACCAGTGATATAAAAAAAATACATCCACCAGCAGAACTGGCCCAGGAACCAAGAAAAACATTGCACATTAAAAGTACCGCCATTGACTTTCGAAGGGAGGCATGACATAATAAAGAGATCATTAAAAAATACATTCGCCAGAACAACTGACTTACAAACCCAGAAGATTATTTGGCAATAAAGTGACTGACACAGGTTTTCTGGGGTAGGCATGAGATAATAAATAATTTAAAAATGGCACCTACCAGCATAACTTTCTCACAGACACTGAAACATGTTGCACATTAAAAGTGACTCCTGCCGCTGAATTTGTTCACGGGTGACGTGACGCGAAGTCGTGGCGTCATTTTCCCCGCTAACTTTAGCGGGAAAACTGAACTGCTGTTGAGGTCACGTGACGTCAGTTTGCCCGCTTAATTTAGCGGGGAAACTTAACCCTCTAAAGTTAGCGGGAAATTCTTTATGAAATTTAGCGGGAAATTTTTCCGCTAAATTGAGCGGAGAAAATTTTACGCTAAATTTAGCAGAAACATTTCTCCACTAAATTTAGAGGGAAGATTTTCCCGTTAACTTTAGCGGGTAAACGTCTCATAATTAGAGATGTAAAATTTCATGAAATTTTGAGGGGCGTGTTTTATGTCTTTTTCAGAAAAATACGAAAAATTGAAAAAAAGATGATTGCGCACAGAGCTATGAAAAACCCGACACATTTATTTCGTTAACACAGAAAAGAATTTAATTGTTACATTACTGCACCACAAAAGTCTCAGGCTCCAGCAGAGCTTCCGGTTTCAAAATTTAGTCACGATTTCACGTCAAGGCATTGATTTCACGTCAAAGCATGAAGACTGACATTTATATCAATCCGTGTCCGATAATTTCGATTCATTTCCGCTTGACGCGTCAATGCTTCGCTGTGCAGCGGACGAAGCCTTCCGGACATTCAAGCTGGAGTGCACGTACACAAGTTTTTGCACGCGATCCCCTGCGAGCCTGTTGCGTAGCTTGGTGTGCACATTTCCAAACTCGGACCAGTTTCTTTCACATGCCGCAGAAGAAGGGGGAATCTGCAGTACGCGAGAGGCGAGGGGACTCAAGGGTTGGTTGAAGCAAAGTCCTTGCCACCACGTAGATGGATCCAGGTGCTTCGCAGACTCCCAAACTCCTTCTTTAGTTTTGACCAAATTCCCTTTCAGGTTCTGTATTCTGCGACGTTAGACAGAAGTTTCCCGACATCCGGCGAAAGGTGGACGTCGCCGCCGCCGGCGCTCGGCACCGTTTCACAGCTTCGCGAGCTCTCTTTGTTTGTTTTTTTGTTTTTTTCAATTTTATCCTGGTTAAAAAAAGGGAGAAAAAATGTTTTTTTCCGAAATTTTTAATGTTTTTTTTTTCAACCGCTTACATCTCTACTTATAATGCAACGCGCGGTTACACCGACGCCGCTCAACCCAAAAACAAACGCCTAAAAGCTGCGCTCTAAAAAAAAAAAAAGTAGACAGGTAAACGTCTCAATGTAAACGTTGTTGTCTTGCCCACTTCTTTGTATAGCCTGTGTTTCCGGTTTTTAACTTTTAACATAGAATCTGTTTTGGGGGAATAGGCTCCACGCAAAAAGCGTTACACGCTAGTTGGACGAAAAACCGTTACACGCAGGCACATGTATCTCAAGCCGTACACAGCCCGTAGCAGGCATATAAAGCGTATAGGAAACATACAGTCGTCGTACCTAATGATAAATATAACGAGGAATAATTAATCCTAAGAGAGATTTACAAAGTGTATTTGTAAGCATCGAAGCCCGGACCGTTCGATCCGCAGCCGGACACCTTTGCTCGGCGCCACAAGCAGGAAGAGAAGGTGAACGCGAGCAATTGGACTACGACCTGGGATCCTGCGGTATCCTAGGCGACCATCGGCGCGCGCAGCTGGCTCCCGAATGACAAAGCGCAGCTCATTACGGTGCGGATCATAACGCATCCGTGAATAGCGCAGCGGGTCTATGAAGTCACGACTATGCCAGGTAGTCAAGCCACCCTTGGAAGCAGCAGAACTCGTGGAAACTTGTCAATAAAGCATACTCCTCGCACACTCGACCCCTGGATGCATTCAAACTTGTCTCGATCGCTCTTATAAACACGGTGAGCCCATGGTTGCGCGTGCAGCGCATCCGAAACCACCCAAAGCTCCCCGCAACCAGGCATATCAAATAATAACGCACGCACGACAAACCCTGTGCTCCCAGGCCATACCAAAATAATTGAAACAAGATTAAAACGCTGGGGAAGTGTTGCAACTCGCTGTTCGATTCGAAAGGTTCAGGATTCACACGTGCCCCTTCATGCTTTCTTCGCGAGTAAATGGCTGCAGCAAAAGGAAATTGATCTAGAATATAATTATTTGTGTTGTGTGTATGTTTATACAACCGGAAGTTAGCCCCAATGGGCGTCTGGTGTATCAGCTGTAGAGAAGCAATTTATAGCCAGTGCTTTATAACTAGGGTTCCGTGTTTTCGGTTTATACCGATAATCACCGAAAAATAACCCCCGAAGGGTTTTCCCGAAATCGGTAAAAACCGAAAAACACCGAATTGAAGCTTGCTTTGAAGAAGAAAAACCGCAGTTTCACAGCAGGAATCTTTGATAAATAACTTTCTTTGTGTCCAATCCAAGCACCGACCGTACTGAACTGACCGCGACGCTGCTTGTTTCTTTGGAAATCGTTTCTATGTGCCTTAATAAGTAGTAAATAACGCATAGAACGTCGCGTTTTCTAGAGCGCCCCCGATAAACCCCGGTTGGTGTGTTTATTGGGGCTCATATGGTAAAAACCCCGATGTGTGGGTCGGTGTCTATTCGTGATATCACAAATAGACACCGAAAAACACCGAATTCAGGCAAAAAAATAAACACCGAAAAATAACCCCCGAATGTGAAGAAAAATAAGTACCGAAAACACGGAACCCTATTTATAACCGCTAGCATCTTTAGCGTGCATCACGCAGTAGTGATACACGACCACACTCCGATACGATGGTCATCCAGATCGAAACGGGCAAAAGTAGGGATTGAAATGATGTAGGGCGAGGAAGTGTTGCAACTGATTCAATAATGTGTAATCTATAAAACTGCGCGTGTGGAATAGGGTGGAGTTGCCGTCGTCTGTTTGTACGCAGGATACGTGACATCACAACGATTATTTTGGGAATAGTTTTTTTTTTTTCGCTCTCTCACTTTGGTGTTTTGTTGTTGCTTGGTGTTGGCTGTGCCGCGCGTAGTATATACTATGTTCTTTTTTATTATTATTATCATATATAGGTGTATAAAAAGTGCAATTTATTCTAGTAAATATGAAACCCTTCTGCCTGCCCCGGGGTCTGCAGTATCGTGAAATAAAAACAAATATAAATAAATTATGTTTGTGGGCCTCGATGAATGGACCCCCACTATGCGGTAGAGGCGTCCAACGCGTTTACCGGCGAGCTCGGCGCACGCAGCGCCATCTCTGAACGCTCGTAACAGACGGCGTGGCGGCGGGAAAACTCGTCGTTCATCGTCTGCTCGGAGGCGGCGGAGCAGACGGCACCCACGTGTGGGGGCCTCGCAGGCAGACACAACGCGGCGGGGGCCTTCGCCCACTCGTCCCTCCCAGGGCGTCGTCTGCTATTCTAGGTGAAGAGGGGCCCCCGCACCATCAATCGCGCGCCAACGGACCAGCAGACCGTCGCCCAGAAAAGACGGGCAAGAGAGATGTCGGTGTTCTGCCGACCGGTTACGTTGCCTACTACGCGGGGTCCCCTCACTCACTCCGCCGTCGTTAACTCCGTCTGCGTCGTCTCCTCTTTCGGGATAACGAGCGGTGAAGGATTGCCTCACCACCCCGCGAGGGCGCTTGCCTGGCGGCGTGTGGCTGAGTCTTTTACTCCGTTTCACGATATTTCCGATCCGATTGGAGTCAAATCTGTGCCTCTTTTTCTATCGGTGAATGGGTTTGCCGGTGATAACCCAGAAAGAAAAGGAGCGCCATTACGATGCGCTAGTTCTTAA
>JAZHYW010018462.1:0-25821 GCA_037355805.1 Ixodes ricinus
GAAGTAGAGTACATAAAGCTCCTAAGAAAACTATCTGCTTCCTTGTTCTCGCGAGAGCCACCTTTGTTGTGTTCTTTCTGTACACCATCTGTGCAGTCCCGTACCCGTTTAATATTACCAAAATTACAGATAAACGGCATTTGTTTTTAAGATTGGTAATTTTAACGATACTATTACAGCGAAGCTGTATACCTCTGCCAGCCAAGGAAATGTTCGTGTCGTTGGCATTGTAAGCAAAAAACTCCCGGCGAACAATTGAAGACAAAACAGCGTATCTCCTTTGAAATCAGACACTACACTCTTGAGAAAAAGAAGGTATGGATAGTCCTCCCTTAAAGGAGGAACGGTCTTGTAACCTATGTTCCTACAGAAAGGGAGAAACCTTCGTCCCTGAAGCAGGGGAGCAAATAGTTCCTCCGTCGCCTGCATCTCATTATGGCGGCCCTGAATCGAGCAAATCGAGCTCAATAAGGCTTAACGAGGACGCTACGTCTCTTGTACGGGACGAAAGGAGCAGCAAATAAAAGCGTAACACGAGCTTTCCGCGAACTGTCTTTATTTCCGAAGCCAGGTTCCCCCGCAGGTACAGAAACTTGCGTTTCGAAAGCAGCTACTTAGTCTTCTCGTCCCCAGCACTGCGATGTTAAACGGAGACAACCGAGAACCAGTTACTTCGCGCACTTCACGTCTTACCTTTGCTGTTCCTCGAGTCACAATTCTTTCGCCAACCGCACATCACGGAGGAATGGCAAACCAATCCGCGAAACCAAAAGCCGCTCTCAAAAAAAACAAACTCGAAGCCGCTGTTTACCGCGTAGCGTGAAAGAAGGTTAAATCGCTTGCCACCAGATGGCAGGGTCAAACACAGTAATTGCAACCAGCATAGCTAGGCGGCGCTAGGTACCGCCCAATTCATGTTCTACAAAAAAATATCTTTTATTTTGCTCAGGCTATCCTTGCGCTTTCGGATCCTCTACTATACACACATTACGCATACTACAAGCATCAGGTGAACATACAGTAACATACACACACATGGCACATACAAATGTCAACACAACGGCACACTAACCCGAACACTACACCCGAGCTCTGCGTTTCTGGCTTTTATACTGGTCGTTTTGAACGTACGGAATTTTTCGGTGACTCCGTAAGCAATAAAAAATATTCCCAGCATGTTGATCTTTTCCCAGCAATGTAATACCACTGAGAATATTTCGAATGGCTCAGGGGATGAATCTCTTATTAAGAAGTAAACGCTCGATCATGCCGTAATTATTTGAAAGCCAATAAATCAAGCCGCTCCAATGCGGCTCGAAGCCATGAGTTTGTTTCCCGCACGGCACGTCGTAGCCGGTATTTCTATTGTAGTTTGTTTTTCTATTTGTGCTGTTCGCGCACGGCTTCAATTGCCGTCTTGAATTAATCTCTGTAGAGCGGATATTCACTCAGCTGGAAGTGATGCTTCACGGGCAGAGAAATCGCTTTTCGATCAACTTGAATGCAGTCAAAGCCGCGACTTGCGGCAGGTGTTAAGTGTACGGAGCTACACCGTGGCGAGCTCGAAAACTTCTAGCGCTCATCCCAGCGCGCCACTTGGAGGGCAGTTTCTCCAGGAACTGTAGTATATTTAACCAGCAAAATAAAGGGTAGCTTTTTTTCTTTTTCGATTTTACCTATTCTTTTTTAATGCTGAAATTCCACACTGTACGTATACATACGTGCTTTCCGTCATAATTTCGTACTTTTCAGTCCTTTCCACAGAGCGCAATCGCTCTCGGGGAGGAGACAACCGACAGTCACATTGGCCACAGTACGATAGGAGCTTACTGTTCAGACCAGCGTTCCAACATGACTATCCGCACGTCGACCGATTGCACCTAATCCCTCAAGTGGTCTAAACTCTTTAATGTAAAGCGGAATGTCAACCTGCGACACTCCGCCCCCTCCGATCACGGCTCGGCCAGCGGCATCAATGCCCGACAGTTTACGTCATCTCATCTTGTTGTTACACCACTGATACGCGAACACACGGTCACATCGGCGATAATTCCAGTCTTCTGTTCACAACGCACAACACTGCCATCACGATGTTGCTGCTATGTTGCTGACACGCAGAAATACAAAGCCACGTTGATTGCCGGTTGGCACTCGGCATCGGAAAACAGAACCGAACTCAGCACGGAAGGCACCCAGGCAGCCAGCAGCAAAACCTGCCGGTCTTGGACGCAGTTCCTGCGATTTCCATAACGTCGAAAACGTCGACACAGATCCGCGTGGTTCCGCTACTGTAGTTCCGCGTGGGCTGGCGTGGGGTGGGCAGGGTGGGTTCCGCAATCCGGAGACGGCGACACGGCGAGACGGCGATCTTACCCAGTGTACGTAGCTCTGCTGGCACTGCTCCGGAACTTCGCTGTTTTTAGCGGCTTCGTTTGCTCGTTTGATAAAATTAGTGATAAAAACATCAATGCAACCGAAATGTTCTGCACGTTTGGACTAGAAGACGGAATTAACGGTGGCCTTCGTTGCCGCTGAAGCTCAATCAACTCAACAACTTTTCTTAAACAACGTGTGCGACGTGCTCGAAAAACGAAACCGAAAGAATATAAGTCAGGAGGGCGAAAGCTTTCTCCCGTCTGCCTGGAGAAGGAGAAAAACGTTTCGTTCCTCCCTTTTTCTCGTGTCCGCTTGGGGGCGCGCCAGTAGAAGGGAGGAAGACGCGCCGTTGCTACCTTTTTCCTCCATTTTTCTTAGAGTGTACAGCATACAGCTGCAGTATCCGTTTCAATAAAGAAAACCACTAAACAAGCATTAAAACCACATCATGAACGACAAAGCGCGTGTGAACAATACGCCTCGCAAGTGGGCTCATTTTCGTCTTCTGCGCATGAGAAAGGAAGTAGCGGTGACGTCAGAACGCCGAGCCCTGATTGGCTGATCGCGACCCCCTATCTGAGCGTCGTCTGCTCCTTTGCAACGTCGTCTGCTCGCAACGTCGTCTGCGTCTGTCTTACCTTTCCTGCGACTTTCGGAAGTGCAGGTCTTTACGAGCGAGCTCGACTTCGCCTTTCAGAGAGGGCAGACGAAATAACTCGAGCGGTACGTTGTTTTTGTCTAACAACTAGCAGACGCGCATCAAGGAGGGAAGTCAAAGGACTCACTGGCGAGGTGTCCCGAGGCGCCGAGGTTTGTTTGCTAAGAACCGAGAGTGAGCGTGGTTAGTGTCCGCAAGTTCCCTCCCAAATACTTTTTCCCTCCTTTCGTGTGCGGCGAGACTCCTCACTCTTTAACGGCGTCGGCGGGTTGGCGCAGTTAACGTCGTCTGCTTTACGTCTGCTAGTCAAAGCGATGGCTGCTTTACCTTTCCTGCGTCTGTCGGAGATTCACCGCTTTTTCACCGGCGAGAGTCACCGTTGCCTCGGAAAACAAGGAGATGACAAGAGGAAGAGATTGACCTCTTAATCTAAAATTGAGGTCAGCGATCAAAGTATAATACGGGAAGGGTTCACAAGGGTCGCGCAGGCATATTCCATTCAGCACGCCAGCCGGTCGTGGGCAGACGGTCGCCGAGTCGGAGTGCCTGCCTGCTAGGCCTATCTGCCGAGCTCGCTTGGTCGGTGTCGGTAGAATCGTGGCCGTTGGAGCTTTTCCCGGGTGTTTGTGGATCCAGCGTTCTTGTTCGTCGTGGTCTGTTTCAAGTACTTTTTACTTTTTTCTTGCTGCTTGAAGTCGGGACGCGTGAGAAGCGCACGTAGAAAAATAAACGTTCGTTGGTCATCGCGACCGCGACGCTGTCGGCCATGCTGATTTGATCGTAAGAAGTGCGTAAGACAGCTTCGGAGCTGTCGTAGGATTTCGTCGTAACCTGCGCAAAACTTACGAAAATTTCGTTTCGTGAATACGAATTTGTTCTTAAGTTTTGTCTTACGCATATTTCTGGCGTAAGATCGTTTCGTGAATCTGGCCTCTGCACTTTCGAAAGTCGCCGGAAAGGTAAGACAGACGCAGACGACGTTGCGAGCAGACGACGTTGCAAAGGAGCAGACGACGCTCAGATAGGGGGTCGCGATCAGCCAATCAGGGCTCGGCGTTCTGACGTCACCGCTACCCCCTGCGCAAGAAGCAGACGAACTTGCCCTCCGCATAGGAACACCCTCCCACACGTTCCGGTAAAGATGAGGTTTGCAGCTGCTTCGAAGGAGATTGATGTCATTCGAAGCACTCGTGTGAAGTACAAACCGCATAATGGATGATAACGGCGCCTGCGAAAAATGCGAAGCACGTCTCTTCTCCCCGCGTGTGTTTCCGGTAAAGATTACGGTTGCGTAAGCTACTCCGAGTGGAAAAGTACCCAACAGCATAGAAATCACGTAGTGACGTCAGCCACGCCTTTCATATATAAAATGGTGTAGTTAAGTACATTTCACTTGTCTCTGGTTTAAGGTGACCACCCGTCCCGCGACTCGCGGGACTGTCCCGCATTGGGGGCTCCTGTCCCGCGTCCCCCGAGAAAGTCCCAACATCTTCAAAATGTCCCGCATTTCACACTGTCGTAAAATTCACTCCGCAACTCATGGTGCTGCCGAACAACGGGGCACGGGGAAGCGCGGAGGTCGCTGGTAATCGTGTGAATCGAAATGGGTACGCAATTTTCTATCCAAGCATTGCGGGAAGCGACCGTCGTTCTTGCAGGAGAACCGACGCGCATGCGCCGTTGTGCCTCTCCCTTTGGTGGCAAAATATTGTAAGAAACACTTGCTCGCCAAAAGTTTAAATATAAAATATTGTAATTATTTTCAAATTTTTGTGTCAATGCGAAAGGTTTGCTGCGGATTTTTTAAACATTTTTAAGCGAAGACAGTTACACTTGCAACGGTCGAAAAAGAACATAATATAAAAAATTGTGCGTTGTCAGGAAACAATAACCCGAAAATATTTACTGATTCTTATTTCCATTTGATGCATTGAGTTTTGATACAATCAATTTTTATGTTTTCAACTTCGACAAATTTAATAACATGTTTGGCATTACAAATATAATATATATATATATCACTAAGAGTGGAAATTATTAGAGCCTAATTGCTGCAATAGAATTAGCAGGTGTATAAACAGTACAGGATACTAAATGTGTTAACAGAGCCTCGGTTTGTTGTGTGCGTTTTAAAAAATTCCCTCGATCATCGCGAGGCGCGAGTCGAGTACACCCTTACCACCGACCGACTACCGAAGCCTCTTGTACTCCTGCCCTAGCGACACAAATCAACGTCTCTCAACACCAGCACCAACATGAAGACGGACCACTAGGGAACAAAACAAAAAGCACTCTCCCCCTACCGCCCCGTGAGCTCCACGCGAATCTGGCAATGGAACTGTAGAGGGTAGCGACGCAAACGCGTAGCCCTCACACAATACCTCAGCACCCTCAAACAACGCCCCGACGCCATAGCAATTCAAGAACACCAACGTCGCCCCCCCCCTCCCCCTGTCTGGATACGACACATACGCGCAGAATACGATCCACGGAAATACACAACGAGTAGCGACTCTAGTAGCAAAACACATCCCCGTCATGGAACATACCATGGACAGAAATGGAGACATCCCACATGTCCTTCTGGAGCTCCTCCCCCAGAAACGCGGAGGAACCAGCCTCTTCATAATGAATATTTATAGTCCCCACAAGAGTGCAAAGAGAGACACCTTCGATAGCATCTTCCTCGACGCGATTCAAATTGCCCGACCTCGGAAAAATACCCTCCTTATAGTGGAGGATTTCGACGCGGCAGACCCGGCCTAGGGCTACGAACATGAGACGGTAAAAAAACGGAAGTCAGCTACGACTGTATCTAGAAACCGGCTAACCCTCCTCACCGAACCTGACCAGCCGATGAGACTATGCAACAGCGTAAACGGCGACACAAGCCCGGACCTAACACTCGTGCGAGCACAAAAGCCATGTACATACCTGGACGAACCTCCAAGAAAACCTGGGGAGTGACCATTACATTCTTGAGACTGAGATCCAGCCCCATACCGGCTGATGCCATGGACGTACACAACGACTCGTAAACTGGAACGCCATCCGAGAGCTAAGACCGCTCCCGGAGGAAGAAACAGCAGGAGCACACCCACCCCTAGCACAATGCATTCAGAAACTTAAAATTACATCGACAAGGGGACTACGCATATGAAAATTACAAGCGCAGCCCCAGGTATAGACCCACACCTACGTCACCTGTGGGAGGTTCGCAGGAGACTCACCCGGAGATGGAAAACCCTCGAACACAACCGAAAACTCCGAAAACTCATAGCAAATGTCATTTCAGAGGCAGAACAGTATGCCGAGGAATTCACACAAGCCAACTGGAACAAGCTTTGTGACCAGCTCCAAGGAACCCTCGGAACAAAACGGACCTGGACGCTTCTCCGAAGCCTCATCGACCCATCAAAAACCAAGGCGGTAACAACTTCTTCACCGGGAAACGCGAAAGGAGAATGAGGTATGGGACGCTCTCAGAAAATGTTACATAGCAACTGGCCCTAAACCCAAATGCTCTTCATACCCGCACAAGAAAACCGCACATCCCCTTGACACAGACATCACCGAATCCGAAGTCCAAAGCGCACTTACAAACCTAACTCCGAGCACGACACCAGGTAAGGACGGTATCACATACAAAATGCTTAAAAATCTCGACGACAGATCTATCACCGCCCTCACGGCTTATTATAATGAGGCATGGAACACTGGTACACTGCCACAAGAATGGCGACATGCGGACATAACCCTCATACCCAAACCGGCCAAGCCCCTCTTCCTCGAGAATCTTCGCCCTATATCTCTCACGTCATGCATCGGAAAACTCTTGGAGCACATAGTCCTTAAACGACTTCAACCACACCTGGAAGCCATCAACTTCTTCGCAGAGACCATGTTCGGCTTCAGGCAAAACCTATCTACCCAAGATATACTTCTCCAACTTAAAGAAGACATCCTCAAACACACAGGAATGGCACAAACAAGGGCTGTTTTGGCCCTTGATTTCAAAGGAGCCTTTAACAATGTGTCCCATGACACCATCTTGGAAGGCCTCGCCCAATCCCACTGCGGAAAAAAGACCTACGATTACATATGGGCTTTCCTATCCGACCCAACCGCCACCTTTGGGGATCGGCGATCATCGATCCGACCCAATCCTGCTCGCGGGAAAGGGCTTTCCCCAAGGTTCAGTCCTCTCGCCGACACTTTTTAGCATTGCCATGGCAGGGCTCTTCAATTTCCTCGCCAGAACACCCAACATATAATACGCACTCTACGCCGACGACATCACCATATGGACCACCAAATGCTGGGACGGCCAGATACAAGACAACCTTTAGGAAGCAGCAGACACCACCCAGAAATTCGCTATAGTAGCAAGACTCAGCTGCGCAGCTGAAAAGTCGGAACTCCTACTCATCCGAAGAGCACGCAGAACTAACGGACAAAACAAGACCACAGACGAAATCACCGTAGACCTTGAAGGCACCCCCATACCAAAAACTGACCGCCTAAGGATACTGAAACAATGAACCCAAATAGCCCACCTCACACACATAGTCGCCAACAAAAGAGGCGGCCTCAGATAAACCGAAACCATTAGGATTGTACAAGCACTTCTCATCAACCGGATAGTATATCACGCCCTGTACCACAAACTAAACCGCACGGAGCTAAATAGACTCAACATCATTCTCCACAGCGATTAAAACGGCCCTTGGGCTCCCCCCCGTACACTTCAGCCCAACGATTACTCCAACTCGGCCTGCACACTACTATTGAGGAACTGATCGAAGCCCACACAACCGGACAACGCACCCACATGAGCTACACAAAGACAGGACAACATGTCCTCCGCAGACTGGGCTAGAAGAGCTCCGAAATCTTACAGTACCCCATCAAGGCAGTGCCAGCCCCACCCGCAATCACTGCCAGAATACGACTCATGCCGCTCCCACGGAACATTCAGCCAGAGCTCAATGCCGGAAGGAGGGCGGCCAGAGTACGTGCTCTCCAACGACTAGACGGAAACGACCCATGTACCTTTTACACCGACGCGGCAGATCATCCCGCACCACTCAAATATATGAGCATAGCCGTTTGAGATTCAAACGGTCAGGACAGGACAACGGCTTCCCTTTGAGGCAAGCCCCCCGCACCACCTCGGAAGAAGTAGATATTGCATTGGACTTAGCACAGATATGTCACACTATCAAAGATCACGAGGTTCCATGCACTATCATCACCGAGTCACAAGCGGCAAGTAGTACATACGTCAGAAACTCCCTCTCCCATTTAACATTACGAATTCTATCACCCCTAGCTACCACCGATCCGCATTATATAGACACCTGGCAATGCTTTTCTTCCCTGTAATGAGAGCGCACACGCTCTTGCCAAAGAGAACCTACCGGGCATTACACGAGGAGAAAGAGGAATTCAGCACCAGACACTAGAGTACCAACCTTCCCTCAGCCCCCCTACTCACTTACAATCATGTCATAGCCTACTACCACTCCTAAGACAAAACTCCTTCTTCCCCCACACAAGACACGAACCCGGCAAGAGGAAATCGCATGGAGCCAAACGCACACCTACACAAACCTATTCCACAAACACCGATTCTTCCCCACCAGGTACCCAGACATCTGTCCGGGTGGCCAAACCCTACAACTAGGGCTGGGCGATTGATCCGATTAACCTTCCCGATTAATTGATTAAAGGCTTTAATGCGCGATCAAGTTTTTTGTTTCCGGTTAGTCGGTTTTTTGATCCCGGTACTCAATAAGAAATTAACTGGACGCACGCATGGCTCTATCCTGGACGACCTGGCCGAACTAGGGGTGACCCATGCCCCCCTCTTTTGAAGGGATACTTCAACGGAAATTTGAAATATTCCCGTCGTGTTCAAAAATAGGTTGAATATGATCCACAATATCCGTAAATGACAATCGCACGTTTGTATTTTGATCCTGGTGGCTGTATTTTTCGTTATAAACGGTCCACTCTGGCAAGCGCTCGGAGAAGGCCCAGCTTAGAGCACGTGACATCCAACGCAATCGTGACGTAGGTCGTCTCAAGACGAGCAAAGCTACGGCGAGGCTGACGTCGAGAGGATGGCCTAGTCGTTCCAGCCACCGAAGCGGCTGCTTTTGTACGAATTTTGAGTGACGGGTTAATCTTCTATAATCTTGTAGGGGGACAATAGCGACTTCTGCGACACACAAAGGGATTCTCGGGAAGAGGGAGTTCCTCCTTCCCCCCTTCTCTCGTCGTGGCCGGAGGCGAGACGACCTCCGTCACTAGCTGTCAAGGTTCCTAGACGAGCATTACAAACGAGGCGTTAGCGACATCCACCAGGTGCTCTTTGCTAATCGTTTAATTCGTTTTAAAATTCCTTTTCGAGACTTTTTAACAAGATATTGGTATGTTCCATGTGATACTGCTCTTTTGAACACATATAGACCAAAAAATGAGCGCCGAAATTTCGTTGTAGTATCCCTTTAAAGAAAACGCTGCGTGGCGTGTATCCGGTCGTTCTGTCCCGAGCGGTTTTCCGTTCCCAGCCAGGTGCTATGAGCAAGGTTCAATTCTCGCGCTCGCGAAGCGTCACGTGTTCGAGGATATACATTACAGTTCTGCCGAGGCCAGACGAACAAGCCGGGCCCGCAATTGATCCCCGCGCGACCGCGAAACTTCACGTGTTGAGGATCTATTACACATCCTGCCCAGGCAAGACAAACAAGCAGAAAAACAAGCTGGGAAGCTAACAACGCCATGGTTACTTGTTCCAGTATTCGGCCCGTAAAAATGGACGAGTTCACGAGTATGAAAGGCAATCTCGCTGGAAAGTTTGGGTTTAAAGTAAACTCCAGCGGTGAAGTTTTTAACTCGAAGGAAGTCCACTGCATCATCTGCAAAAAGCCGTTTTCGTACAGTGGAAGCGTAAGTTCGCTTCAGTATCACCTACGAGCGAAGCACCCATGTACGCCGCTGCAGCAAGGACCATCCGCCAAAACGCAGACAACAATCAACGCCTTCTCATCGAGGCCCCTTTCTCTGAAAAAAGAAGAAAGCATCGCCCAAGCCCTGACTTCTTGTCTTCCTGTCGGAGAATGTGGACAAACTTCTTTGTCTTCGGAGCTGGAGCAAAAATATGCGAGTCTTTGAATTGTTGAACTATATGTATCCTCAATTCTAAATGTCCTTTGCGCCGTGTAACAGAGAGTAAAATAAGTCTTCAAAGGCAAGACGAGTTGTTGCATTCATTTTTAATATATTATTTATAAAAATCAACGCAACCGATTAATCGATTAATTAATCGATTAAAGGGTGGCGATTAATCGGGTTAAAATTTTTAATCGACGCCCAGTCCTGGGCCACAACCCACCTATATCTACCCCCCATGAACCTGTCCAACCCCTTTGGAAACGGCATCAAACCCATCCCTCATCCTACCATTCTCTTCTTGGGAGGCTGCGCTATCTAGCACGGCTGTAAAACACTAGAGCGCACGACACAAGAGCGCCGACCAGTAAGAGCGCCGACGGTAAAGGCGCCACGACGTTTGCGCGCGCGACACGAGAGCGCCGCGACTTTAGAGCGCGCGACACTGGGGCGTCGCGACGTTAGAGCGCGCAACTCGTGAGCGCGTCGACGTTAGCGCGCGCGACTCAAGAGCGCTGCGACGTTAGCGCGCGCGACTCGGAAGCGCAGCGACATTTATAGGGAGTATTCACTGGCGGCCATGGCTGTGCGCGCGAATTCTGATCTCGTGCTGATGGCGAGCTTCCACAGTTCTTTTGCAACGTGCATTCCACACCATCGTGAGTGCCGGCTTTAGCAGCCTATTGATGTGAGCTCGTTCTGAGCATGCGCTTAAAACAGCGCCCACAAATATGGCGTCCAGTGAATACTTCGTATAGGGAGTTTTAGTTGACCGTGTTTCCCCCTCCGATAAGCCCCTACTCGCGTGTCCTTAGAGCGTCCGTCACGAGAGCGCATATCCAGTCCAGTGCGCGCGTAACCCGACCAGACCGACCACTTGTTCGGGCATCACGTGCTTTATGTAAAATTGGCAGGGATTTATACCGCGGAAGTCAGCAATGACATTGCGAAATGACTCGACGAAATTTTCGCGTGAGGCAAACCAAGAAGTGTTACAAAGAACTGACAGAAAGAAAAAAATGAATATTTGTAGCGTGCATTTTCGCAGAAAGAACATTTGATTTTGTGTATCACGTATTTGCAGCGGAGATTGTCCTGTATCCGTCAAATGACTAGAAAGACCTGCATACGATAAACTTGTGCTCAGCTTTCCTTCGATGAGTTTTTTTACTGATACTTCTGCAGCCGTGAGCTTTCTTCATTACGGAAATGGACGTCAGAATACCATTTAAACTTATGCGAGGGACGTCTAAATAGCCACTAAATAGATCGGAGCCCAATTGCCATTCAAGAATAGACCAAATATATAAAAAAGTAAACTATTGATAGTATATCCAAGAGGCGCGCCGCAGCACTGTGAAGAAATCTTAGACTCGCTTCTCCACTCAACTGCAAACTTTCCCAAAACCTATATGTCCCCGCCCACTCCTCTGTTTCCTCTCCGATGCCAGTAAACAATTGGTTGAAAAGAGTCGTACCCGTTTTATTTTTAGTTTTTTATTAAAGGCATATTTACTCAATTAAAAATCACCAATGCTTCAATCTGATGAATCGCACAATTTTGTTCTGTTTGTGAAGCCGCGGGTACATCAAACATTTTAAAGTGCTCGCTCAAAGGGGTGCGCTCTCGTGTCGCGCGCTCAACTGGTTGTGCGCTCTGGTGTCGCGCGCTAAACTGGTCGTGCACTCTCGTGTCGCGCGCTCAACTGGTCATGCGCTCTCGTGCCGTGCGCTCTAGTGTAAAGCGCGCCACTGTCGTAGCGCCGTCGTGTCGTGCGCTCTACCGTCGGCGCTCTAGTATCGCGCGCTCTAAAGGCGCTCTCCCATCTAGCACAGTGCCTGACGATCAGTGACGGCTGATTGAACTGGCCACGCGAATAGCAGAACCCAACGGAACCCCAGAACTAAGGGCATCGCCCAAGAAGGAAACAACGACCTCACTTCTTAAATAAAGCTTTCCTCTCTCTCTACCAGATTTTCGAAAGTCACCGAAATGGCGTGCGTTTCTTCCGAAAATATAGAAAAAAATGTCAGGCTTGGTATAAAGTTGGTGTCCCTAGGGCGTTGCAAGTCTGATGTAGTGCAAATAAAGACCCCAAATAAGTGACACAAAGCTCAGTAGCGGGGAATAAAAGATATTTGATGAAGAGCATAATTGACCTATTGCTATATTACCCAAGCACCAAGGAGACTGCAGGGATTGGTGTTCCACGTGCCGCACGTGCTGGTCTCAGCAGTAGTAACTTTTTCTAAAGCAAATACCTAAAACAAATGACATCTTGCACGCGCGTTCGTCAACGCTTTATTTTCGCTATTTACTTGGAATCTTTTATACGGGGAAGGCGTGCGCGTGTGGCGCGTGGAACACCAATCCCTGCATTTTTCCTTGATGCTTGGGTAATAAAGCAAATGGTCTATTCAATGGATTGTGTTGTATTCTTGGAATTATAGGGTGCCCACGAAAGCGTTAACCGTGGTTTTCCTTTTGTTCGATATCGCGTGCCAAGATCCCAACACTAAAGACCCTTTTCAAGCTTCTTCACCGGGACGCGCATTCGGAAAAAAAGCTTCTGTAATAGGTCAACTGGCTGATTTCAGCACTCGGATTGGCGTGTTTTCATGGACGTTGCACCACCCTGTTCACGGGAGGAGAGAGAGGAGGGAGAGGAGGGGGGGGGAGGCTTAGGTAAACTAGACTCAGTAATTTACGCGCAAGCCTCAAGCCGACTCTGAACGTTTCTTACCCTTATCATGTAAGCACGTCCGGTAGTCGGCTAAAGGCCATCGCGTGAATCACTGAAGCGTGTTTACCTAAACCTATCCCCCTCCCCTCCCCTCATCTTTTCCCCTGTAAATCAGGCGATGTGACGTTCGTGAAAACGAACCAGCCAGAGAGCCAAAATTGGCCTGTTGACTTGCTCCACAGGCTTTTACCGAATAGCCTCTGGGGACAGTCTAATTGCACAAACACGTGTAGACCACTTTGCTCCCTTTTATACGAGTCCCTAGGCACCTGTTTTCGACGCTCCACTAAGCACGGCAGGGACTGCCCTTCGCTCGCTCTGTTTCACTTCTTTTAACCGCTCTCTCTTTCTTTTTATCTCTATTTTTCCCTTACATGCTCCCTTATTCCTCATTTTTTATGCTTGGTTGCTTTGTGGTGTGAACCGCGGTTGCCCTTATTTCAAGAGAGGTTTTTTATCTCAGCGCGGTCTTGTCAGGCGTATTTTGAATGTTCCATTTTTTTCCCTCCCCTGATCCGAGTCACCGCATGCGACTGAGTTTCGCAAGAGGAGTGGCTATATTGTTTAAACTTTCTATGTTATTTTTTATGTGAGTATTATAGCTTAACGCCTTTATTTTTTTTTACGCGTTTTCGTTCCGTTTTGTTGAGTGATCTTTTGTTTTGTGAAAGGGCCCTTGTCCTTATTTGCTTTCCGGGTGTTTTCGCTTCACCATTCCTTTTGTGTCTGTGTCTCTGTTTCTGCGCTTTGAACTTCCGTTTTTCTACGTTTTCCGGCTCGTTACCTTGTGTCGCTAACACCATTGTCCGCTTTTAGATGTGATTTTTTTTAGTGTTTTAAATATTTTTGTTGTTTAATGCCTCCCACACCTCACACTCTATTTGCCTCGTTTTCGTTTCCAGTGCCGCGTGGATCTCATTCTAGTCGCCGGGTGTCCAGCTCTTTTCTTGACGTAGTTCTCCTTTTCTTTTTATCCTACATTTTACTCGGTTTAGTGTAATGTATTCCCCCACATCATAGAATCAACATATGGTTCGTCTCAATTTAAGAGCCCATTGTTTCCCAAGAAACACGCTAAGTAATGCCTTTCACTTTGTAGGAATTCAAATGGGGAAATCACGTCCTGACTTTCTGCTTGGCCTGTCGGCGGGTTGCGTGCGTCGTGCGGTTCTGCTTGTATGTTTACGCGCACGAGTTGGTTATGTTAATTTTGTGTGGCGTATATGTGAAGGAACCTGTCCTTTTGCACGCACTCATTATCGCGTACGTTTGTTTGTGTACGTGTCTTTTACACCTATATTTTGCGTATCGTACGTAAGTTCAATTAGCTGGTGCATTTTTTGGGGCGTTTCGGTGCGCGTACGTAAGTGTGAGTTTATGTCGTTGTGCATGTGCATAAGTGCAGACACGACCCCATTCCTCGGAGTACTGCTTGTCAATAATTACGTATGCTTAATTAGACGTGAAATGAAGATGATATAAAGAATCCATCCTCACAAGCACGCGCGAGAATGAAGTGTGAGCTCTTTAAGCTACTTTCCATTTGAAAAAAGAGTCTAAAAAATATACCATATATGTCTCAACACTTAAAGGGTAACTCCGGTTCATATTTTTGATTTTGGAATTATGACTGTTTTTAGCGCAGTCAACGTCCCTGAATTGCAAGGTGTATATTTTTTCTCGTTATTGTGCATAGTTTTAAAGATATCGACGCCTCAAAGTTTTGTTTGGGGCACGGCCAACAAAACCCGAAACTAGCCGCTCGAGGCCCCGGCAACACTGGAAATCGTGGACGTGACGTCAGGATTGTTCTCGTTCAGGGAGTACGCAGGCCGAGCGGAACCTACCTCTTTTGCGCTAGCCGTCTGAAGATAGAAAGTAAGCTGATTTTGTTTTAATTCTGTATACTTGGCAGTTATCCAGCATATGTAGCAAGAGTTAGTGCGTATACCTAAAAGCTAGCGACTCGAAAAACCCGTGAACTCATTCGGTGCAGTACTCGGCGGCCGCCGCCGTGCGTGCGCTATGCCGTGTTCGTGGCTTGTATACCCAAAAGCTAGCAACTGGAAAACGAGTGAAACCTCGTTAGGTGCCGTACTCGGTGGCTGTCGCCGTGCTTGCGGTCTTCCGTTGTCGTCGCTAGGCCTAAGAATTCATCGGGGCTCCGTGGATAGAGCGTCGTTGCTCTACGCCGCGGTTCCAGTGACGTGCAGTACTGGGGGCCCTCTCGCTTTCGCGCTGCGGGTCAGTCCCAGACACGAAGCTTTGAGGTTCTCCAGCGTGGGCCGCAGCGCCCGGACACACAAAAGGCTGGGTTGTACACGTCTGTTTTAGAGCGCAGCTCTTAGGCGCCGCTTCCGGCAGGCGGCGTCGCCGTGCCGTCGCCGTCGGCGTCGCCGTCGGCGTAACCTCAAGGTCATTCGAAGGTCACGTGACCACTCAAGGTCATCCCATGGTCACGTGTCACGCGGCCTTGGGTGACCATGGGGGTCACCCTTGGGGTCACGTGACCTTGGAATGACCTTGAGGGTCACTTGGCCCCCAAGGTCACGTGACCCCCAAGGTCAAGTGGCTCCCAGGTCACGTGGTCCCCAGGTCACGTGACCCCCTGGTCCCGTGACCTGGGGGTCCGCACGTGACCTGAGGGTCACGTGACCGCCCTGGTCACGTGGTCAGTGACGTCACTGATGACGTCACCGGCATCCGCATCGTCATCACGTCACCTCGGCGGGTCACGTGACCCTCTGGTCACGCGATCCCTCGAGCAGCCAGCGAGCGATGCGGATGCCGGTGACGTCATCGGTGACGTCACTGATGACGTCATCGGCATCCGCATCGTCATCGTCATCATCACTGATGACGTCATCAGTGACGGCACTGATGACGTCATCGGCATCCGCATCGTCATCGTCATCATCATTGATGACGTCATCAGTGACGTCACGTGACCCCCCCCCCGAGGTCACTTGGCCCCCCCGTACCCTCCCCTCCTCCTCCTCAAGAGCTGCGCTCTAATTCGGCGTTACAGGGAGTTGTAAACGGCTTTCACTTTTTTCCGTTCTTTTTTCCTCGGGCGCGTAAAAGCCGAAGTCCAAAGTCCACTCGTCGAACAGCGTTCACCCACACCTCTAATTTCCGGTCTGTTGGAAAATTGTGAAAAAGCACCTCCGGGTTGCGCAGCGGGTTGTTTGAGCAGCCCACAGCGCTACAAGTTGTGCTCGGCATCTTTCGAGGAACAGCTGGGCAGTCTTGGGCGCACCGAGTTGCTCGCTAAAACGAGTCTTGGAGTCCTCACAAGCAAATAAACAAAAGGCTATACTGAAGCTACACGGGCTACAAGTAAAAGCAACGGCTAAACACGCCCATCACAAGCCGAAGTAGCGGGAGTAGCGGCTCAAAGAAGCGCACTCCGCGCAACGCCCGGGCCGGAGGAAGAAAAGAGAACGATACTGACGTCACGGCCCAATGTTGCTTTAGCGATCGGCAACTCGCTGGCCGCCCGCTAAGGAGCAGCGGCTCGCGGCGGGTTGCATTTTTATTATCGGCATTAGTTGAGAATGCGGCGTCCCCGGACGTAATATTTTGGCTGGGGTCGTATTTTGTGTCACTACAGCGATCCCAGTAATTTATTTACTTTGAGTTTTGGCCGGAGTTGCCCTTTCAGCCCTAACCCAAAAATGCGAGCCGTTTCAACAAAGAAAACTACAGCATGAACGCGTGCAAGAAAAAAAGGAATGTACATTTGCCATGAGCTTCGCACAAACTACAACAAAAAATTGACGAAAGGCAACGACTCTAATAATAACAATAATCACAATGATCATTCATAACGTAATCCCGAGACTATAGTCGGACGATGTCGAGCCTGTCTTTTACGTCTCCCCTCGGCTGACGGCCTTCGTCCATTTATTCATTGCCATTCCCGCGATGATGTCGTACCAATATATTTCATCCGGTCCCCAGACCTTCACAAACAAAACAAAACAAATAATGTATTATACCTCACCAATATGCGACTCAGTCCTCTGTAACAAACGACGGCGTAGATGTTCGACGTTCCGTCCTCGAAAAGCACGCGGCGTATAACCCCACGCCTGACTGTTTACATTTTGTCTATTTGTTCATCGATAATAACAACATCAAAACGTACAACTAAACTGACGTTTTCGTTCAATTTCTATGCCTGCAGATATGTAGAATAAAAATAAAACAAAACAACGGTACACCCTGGATCGTGCTTCCACGACACTGGTGTTTTTTTGTTGTTCTGTTATTACTACTTCAGCTTCTAGCTTTGTGATTTCTCACCGAGGCCACAAGACCTGGAAGCAGCGCGTGCGACAACTGGGATCACGCATTGCACATTCATCGCGCACCCGAAAAGGATTGAAGCAGGCCGCGCTAGTAATAGTACAAACAAGTCGGTCATGAAAATTCAATGTTTAAGTTATTTCTACGCTGTGCCTTTTTTTTTTATACTGCGTACACGCTACGGGTCGATACTTTACAACTGTAACTTCGTGTCTACACGACATTTGAGTTTGCTTGTTTAAGCGCGCGCTTTATTTCCTTTTTTATACAAAGTGTTCGATGTTTTTTTGAGCGACGAAACAACGTTTCCTTGTAGCCGCATGTCGTAGGGCCGCCAGAAGAAAACACACTCTCTCCGTTCCGGAAATGACTGGCACTTCCTTGACGGAATTGCTTTCTATTCTCCTCTTTGTTGTACTAGCTTCCTTGCTTTTGTGTTCGCCGGTGTTATTGTTTGATGATTCCATTCTTGTTACACACGTGCTTATATGGATGCATGCATGTGTGGGCGTGTGGTTTATATGCGCGGGAAAAACGAATCGAATCTTTTAGAAAATAACTATCTTCAGCCTGGATAACCATATGTTGAATTTTATGAAGGTTTTCGCTTCCCGAGCTAACATTTCTGACAAAAAAAAAACTTTTTTTTTATTGTATGAACGAAGGTTGCGGTTTAGCCCGTTGTAGTACGCGACTTGAAAGAAGTGTTTTCCGGTCAACCTGCAGTAGGCCCCTTGTGCCTGTCAACGTTTTTTACCAAAAAAAAAAGTTCATGCCGCCTCAAAAGGGCCGAACAAAGCCCCTGTACTACAGGGAGATCTGAGAAAATTTCATTTATCCTTTTTTCATATAAAAATACACTGGAAATACGTCTTTTCTTGTCGTAAACATGCATGAGGCGTCTGTCTTTGACCCCGAACGAGGGTACCCTTACAAATAATCTTTCAAGCAGTCTATAAATATCCCATTAACATTTTAACGACCATCTTAACTTCCTCTCCAATCATGTCGTATCGACCATTTTCAAAAAAAATATTTCTAAAGAGTTTTCTTAAATCGAAGTCCATAGATTGACGAATGACCATATTTTTTATCGAAGTTCTGTCGATAGTTCTGTCGAAGTTCTGTCACCATATTTTTTATCGAAGTTCTGAAGTCTAGACTTGAAGGAATAATAAGATGCGGTGCCGAGAAGCGACACCACACCTGTTAGAACCGCCGTGCTGTGCCTGATGTTTTCGACGGTACCAAATAATTATTGCTTCTTGTAATGCTTTCGAGTTGAAGAGACAATTCACCAATCCCTCCAAACAACATTTCGTGTAAATTATTGGAGAGAAAAAAGCAACATACTTGTAATATTTTTATCTTCTGGAACGGTCCCCGTTCAAATGATTGCCTTTCAAGTGTTGTGTGTATACGGTGGGGGGGGGGGGGGGGGCAGTCAACACTACTGAATTACTAGTGTTATCGGAGATCTGTGTCGTGTGTAGGTAATTTGTAATATCTACGTGTGGCCAGTCCATGTTTCCATGGGTGAATTGCGACAAACCTAAAATTAATGTTCAGGATTTTAGTTTTGGCGTAAAATTGCCTAAATGTTTAAAGAACGAAAATAGAATCGTTCTTAGAATCTTCATCTCTTTTCTATACAATTTGTAAAGAATTTTATCCAATCTCTATACACTAGGTAGTACAGAAAGTCTAGACAAAAAGCGGCCAGAAAGCTATATAGACGGTGGAAAGAAAAGGGGATTCATTTTGTCCTTTGCAAGTAAAACCTCAGGGCGCCGCCATCTTGCTACTGTTGTGGGTAGATCGTCTGATAGTCAAACATTGTTGAGGCGTACCCACGGTTTCAAGGCTGACGCCCAAACAAAGGGTTTTTAGTCCACGGTGGCCAGACCAGCTCTCGCAGCGCGGCTGCTTGCAAACGTATATACACTATTTTTTTTTATAACTATTATGTAGACTGTGGATAAATATTTCTGCAAGCGTTGATTTAGAGACGTTCAAAGGTAACCTTGCACATACAAAAATTCATGACTTTTAAATCATGAAGTGCTTTTTAACGCTACCCTCCAATTCCAAAAGTTTGTCCGTCCGTGCAATTCTGAATATGTGTATAGGTTACGTGACGTCAATTGATGTCACGTGACCTGACGTCACGTGGCCTATACACATATTAGGTTTCGAGGCCAAAAACAGCGGGGAAATCGATGTTACGTGAACTATACACCAATTTACTTTCCCTCCAAAATTTAGCGCGGAAAATGTACTTTCACGTGACTTGACGTCAGCACCCATCCACCAATATAGTTTTCCCCTGATTTTAGCGGGAAAATTGAAGTCACGTGACCTGATGTCAGGTGATCTATAAACCAATTCAGTTTCCCCGTTAAATTTGGGGGAAATCGATGTCACGTGACTTAAAGACCTTCAGTTTCCCCGCTAAATTTAGAAGGAAAATTGCCGTCACTGGATTGGACAACACGTGACATATACATCAATTCAATTTTCCCACAATATCTAGCAGAAAAATTGACGTCACGTGCCCAATTCACTTAATGTTCCCGCTCAATATAGACCCTTTGTCAAATTCAGTTTGGCCACTTCGGTAGCTATAATCACCTAAGTGCAACGTTACTAGAACAACTCAGCTGGGAAACTGCCATAGAGCCTGCTCTGAAAAAGTGGCACCGATCCGTACTCGAGAAGCGAGCTAATGGCGATCGCAACGCCGCCAGTTCTCCCGCAGCGGCCACTCGGGGAACTGCACGGCTGCTTGTATTGGCTCGGGAGTATCGCATTCGATAGCGTCCGCTGTGATTGTTATATTTTGTCTTTAATTGGCCATCTTGGCGCCAAAACGTATACGGTGATAGGAATTTAAGGGATGCAAATCCCCGTCTGCTAAGCGGACGCGCCGCGATATGCTAGAGAAAGTTAGGCTCGCCCAGGTTGGGACGCGCTATCTGCAAATCACCGGTGAGACATGGTTGTAGAAAAACAATATTAATTGTGCCGCAAAACCTTGTAAACCAAACATTTTAGAAAACATCACACTCCTGTTAGCTTGTACTAATCTCCAATAAGAATTCATACGAAAAGATTTTTCGTTTGTTTTTACACAAAAACATGCTTTCTAAAAGCTCGTGGTAAGCACAGCAAAGAAAAAAGATTGATCCGTCATCTTGGCACCTCGAGCTTGGGAGTTTCGGTACTCTGGGGACATTCAGTGACTCTGGCAGTAGCCATATAAAGCAACTTTCATATTTCAACTCGTCGCTAAAGGGTGGCGCTGTTATCGTATTTAGCTCGGTCTCTGTGGACGCCAACGGCCCAGATTTCAAGGGTGAGTTTCCCAACTGAGTGTTCTAGTAACGTTGCCTAAGTGTTATCTTCTGTACATGCTAATAGCGGCCTTTTGATGGCTAGAGAAGGAAGAACTTGAAGACAGTAACCGATGTGGAGGCTGAGCATCCGGACGTTAGTTCGCTGTATTGTTGTTCGATGTCGCCGTGACGAGAGTTATAAGCTCTCTTTGGGTTATCCCATTAGACCGATCTCTACTAAGCGTTCGGCGCATGCGTGACGCCGCCATGACTTTAGTTCGCAGGAGGCAGGCAGCAGTGCACAAGACCGCTCGTGCCTCCTCATGCTCCACACGCGCAGAGATCTAGCGAGGTTGTCGCACGTGCAGAAAGACTCACAAGGGCTGCATATACTCCGACGTTGAGCGCAGTGAACGCGGCGTAGCGCAGAGGCAGCGCGCCTTTCATTGGCCGGCAACCAGGAACTCGAGAGCCGTCGCCAATCAATATCTGCGCGCGCTACGCTACGCCGCGCCCGTCGATGTTACGTTGGAGTCAAGCGTGCCTTTAAGCTCCTCGATGCATTGCGGCAGTGGTGGCGTAGTCAAACTGGCTGGTAGAGATCGGTCCATTGGCGATGTCGTGTAAGTCCTTGGAATGCTCGGCTTCAGCACGCCCAAAGCAGCTCATGACTATAAAATGTTATTTTATTAAGAGGTTAACTCAACTATAAGTGCCAAGTACAGAGTGGTAGTTTCTTTACACCATCGAAACTGAAGCAATTGGAGAAATAACTGTACAGAGAAAACACCGTAGCTTTCGTACGTCGTCAGATTATGAATAGGTACCCGATTTTATCCGCCATTAGCATACAGCAATCTGGACTGATATTCCAACCACTAGATGGCGCTGAAATTGTGAAAGGGTCTAGAACGAAGAAATAGATAAACGATAAAGGATCTACATTCTTCAAAACGACGGCTTAATGTTTTCCAAATAATGTTCAGCTGCCGCACCTTAAATGGCGCATTTAATACATAAAAGTACTTTTAAAAAAAGGACGCTGCCAAATTTTTGTTTTATTTAAATTCAAAACGTCAAATAAAAAAAAACAAGCTTTTTTATGGTGTTGTTAAAGGGATACTTCAACGAAATTTGAAATATACACGTCGTGTTCAAAAATAGGTTGAATATGACCCACAATATCCGTAAATGACATTCGCACGTTTGTATTTTGAGCCTGTTGGCTGTATTTTCGTTATAAACGGCCCACTCTGGCAAGCGCACGGAGAACAGCCAGCGGAAACCACGTGACATCCAACGAAATCGTGACGTAGTTCGTCTCGGGACAAGCAAAGCTACGGCGAGGCTGACGTCGAGAGTATGGCCTAGTCGTTCCAGCCACCGAAGCGGCTGCTTTTGTACAACTTTGAGTGACGGGTTAATCTTCTATAATCTTGTAGAGGTACAATAGCGACTTCTGGGTCACACAAAAGAGATTCTCGGGAAGAGGGAGTTCCTCCTTCCCTCTTCTCTCGTCGTGGCCGGAGGCGAGACATGTTACCGTCACTACCTGTCAAGGTTCCTAGACGAGCATTACAAACGAGGCGTTAGCGACATCCACCAGGTGCTCTTTGCTAATCGTTTAATTCGGTTTAAAATCCTTTTTCGTGACTTTTTAACAAGATATTGGTGTGTTCGATGTGATACTGCTCCTTTAAACAGCATATAGACCGAAAATTAAGCACCGAAATTTCGTTGTAGTATCCCTTTAAGGTTAAAAAGTGTGAGTATTACGGCAAATAGCGGTGAACTGGCAGGTTCTGCTTACTTAAGTTTTATGCGTATTAAAACACTAAACCATAACGGCAAAAAAAAAAACTACAATTAATGTTATAGTTTTTTTATTTAAAATGGTTTCATGCGTTTTTATATTCCGGAACAATCTAGACGCTTTCTAGTGTGTCCTGCTCGTAAGGGATGCCTGAAATCTACACACTCTAATGTTTGCACATACAAATCTTTTCTCCGCTCAAAACGTTACACAGCGCGTCGCAGACATCACTGACGTAATGCCGTGGTGCTGGCAGAACGTTGGACTCATAAAAATAAAATATAGTCCCTGACAGAGTAAGAACGGCAGGGCGTGTCTTCCGAACGACCGGCCTGCACACCACGTACTCCATGCCTTCGGCCGTACTTTTGCTGCGCGCGCGCATGAGGTGTACGAAATTCCTAAGCATTGTCGAAGATAGAAAGATCGTGCTGGAGGCTGGACAACTGAAGCTTCTCTCTGCAGTTTTCACCTTGTCGGTGACTACAGCCATAGCTGTCTTTCAGTTGCTTAAAAACAAAACAAAAAATCTGCTAAGCCGACAATTGCAGATTCGGGCTAAATGATCCTCACTTTATGCGTAGGTTATTAGAAAACGGTTATCGGGCTGTTGGAAAACAGGCGAATGAAATAAAACATTAATAACTTTTCTGAGCAGTTACGCTCGTTTGTACGCGCGTTTAACACCAACACTAAACAGTTTTAAGAGAGTACTGCACTTTGATGTAAAATACCGGACGCTTCACCCACAGGCCGCGGAATAATGTATTTATAACGGAGAGCCGGACGTATATGAAAAGGAACGTAACTTTATACGAGTAGGTTCTTACGTGTTTTTTTTCTTCTTTCTAGTCATACACAAGAATACTTGAAGCCAGTCTTCTGTAGTGCATTGTCATGTGTGAATTTTATTTCTTCCTAAAGCACAACAATACGGTACATTTATATAGAATGTGATTGTCTTATGTACGCCAAATATAATGATAATGACTCCTGGCATTAAGTGATAACCTTCTCACATTAACCTTGTTTTTGGGTTTCCCGTGCATTCTATGGCGAAGGAAGAAAGCTACGCGTTGAAACAAGACAAAAGAAAACACGACAAATCTGAACACAAGCAACAAAAACCTAATGTCAATATAGAAAATAAAACTACACCTGCACTACATAAAGACTACTATTCCGAAAGACATTAACGTCGGCTGCTGTTACTATCTCTGGCGCTCAGGAAGGGGTTCAGTTCATTTCAGCACTAGGCTCTTTCATAATGCAAGCCGAGCCTGGCAATCGTGATAGATGCTCCTTTCGACCTATGATGTCATTCTTCCAAAGTTGCTCGGTATGTTTGCTATATACTCTTGTCACTGTGTCACGGTCTTTGAGTCACCCAGTCTTCTAGGTTTTACGCTTACCTAAGCTTGTTTTTTTTTCATTTAGTTATCTGTTTAGCGCCAAGATTGCTGTTACCAAGCGCACTTTATTTGTATTTCATGCCAAAGATAAAGGGCCTAGAAATAGCACTCTTCTAAAATGTATAAGCGGAAGAATCTACGCACAAGCTAATATGAACAAAGAAGTTTTAGTATGTATTGTAGAAGCACTGAAAAGAGCTACTTGTTTTGGATCGCCCGATGTAATATGGGCTTAATATAATATTGTCTTTATTTTATGAAATTTCTTACTGTGTGCTTCAACTGCAAACGTTTCGAAAGCATCAAAAAGAGACAAAAAAAATTTGTTTTTGTAAACTATTACAATAATGATTGTAACAGTGGTGTACCGTACTTTTAATGGATTATGAGAGGCAAAACTGGAATTAGAGTATAGCGTACTTTCCTATGTTACGCTGCACTGTACTCCGATGTACACAACTTACTCCACGTTAATGCACCTTACTCGAGCATGTCGCGTCAAGCAGTAGCACGCAGCAATCTGCCGCGTGCTGTTTGTTTGCCCAGTTGTCTTTCATGTCGGTCGCATTACTTTATATTTATTTTTCGAGTCTCTTTTGAGGTGGCGCATCGCGCTTTTCATTCAGGCAAACGCAATTGTAGGAAACTGGCATTGCATGCTGCTGCGACTCTTCGTAAAACTTACGAATTAATAAACGGTTTAAAACTGGAGAAAAGACTAAGACAACAGGATCGATTCCCTTGCGGTCGAGGGGACAATAAAGGAAGTACAAATACAAAAATACTATACTTCATTTCAATGGACCACAGCGGAAACTACGAATCATCGGAGCCAGTACAATACTGCCTGAGAGACACGTGGACTTCGGAAGCAAGGCAGCGAGCGCGGGGGCGCAGTCACGTGGTACCTTCTCAGCGTTGGGTTAACCGGGATAGCTCCTAGCCTCCGCAGCGCTAATGAATGAAAGAAGAAATATATTTATGTAATATTTGTCTCCATATTGAACGGACGAAGAGGGGGTATAGATAAAGGTGTTTCAGTGAAAGACAACCTTACTAGGTAGACGAGCTGGTGTTAATCGACATACTAAAACATATACGGAGTCAAAACAAAACAAAAAAACGATTTAACGTTTGCAACGTTTCACACGTTGTGTTTTGTCGTCGTTTTTTTGCCTCCATCGCAAGTTTCAGTATGCCGAAAGTTTCAGTGCCACTCTAAAATGACTATGAGGAGAATGTCGCTTTCAGAGTAGCTCCTATCCAATATAGTAATCTTCATCCCTCGTCGCTCGGGTTTTCCCCTTTTATACATGTATTAGTCAAGACAGAGTTGCTTCCGCGGCCTTAGTCTCGTGACGGGATGTTTTTCGTCGTTTCCTCGTCCCATCCCCTCTTCCGTACGTCCCTTGTATCGGAATACATTTCCCGCCGGTGCTGCTCTATTAGAGTGCACTTACCCGTTGCTTTTTGTGCACCAGGCGTACACGACCGGCGTTGCACATCGAGCGGAGGATTAAACAGATGCGGCTAGACGCGAAGAGGTCCGACTGCGATAGGGATCCGTCGTGCCCTATTAGTAGCGAGCAGCTTCCGCGGCTTATCTCGCGTACTGTCGACGAGCCGTCAC
The DNA here is from genome assembly GCA_037355805.1 of Ixodes ricinus. Lineage (NCBI taxonomy): Eukaryota > Metazoa > Arthropoda > Arachnida > Ixodida > Ixodidae > Ixodes > Ixodes ricinus. The sequence continues at coordinate 25,456 of JAZHYW010018462.1, forward strand.
TGACACGCCAGCAGGAATGGTACGGACTTTTGCCTAAGTTATCGTTTATTCATTATCCCGTTTACCTACTTGTTGGATGTCAATGAGTGAATTATACGTATGTATTTAGTAGGGAAGGTGATCGGCCTTAGCTTGAATTAAGTGCGGAGCTGACGAGTTCCACTATGGAGGGAAACTCAAATTAATAATAAAACGTAGCTGAGTGTGTGTGTGTGTGGGGGGGGGGGGGGGGGAGGGGGGACCACTTGGTGCATTGCTGTACTATGAGTCGGTTTACAAGTTATTGAGAGAAGTGGTGAGAAGCTCCTCCACAAGCGTGATGCGCCGGTTTGAAATCCCTCCGCAGTCAAAAAGAAGAGTTCGTTG